>CM064488.1:35872920-36005420 GCA_032716605.1 Paralithodes platypus
TTTCCCCTGGCGAGCAATAGCGAGCCTGTAGTATTAGGAGAAACGGGCCTACGGCCGGGAAATTTTTCTACCGAAATATGTACAAATTTATCTTGAAAGGGGATGTAGTGTTTTTGTTTTAAGCTTGATGGAGGTCTAGGGAAGAAACAAGAACATTAATAAATTATTATATAATTATATAGGCCAACAAATAACCACATACCCCCTTAACACCAGGTCTATAATATCTCTTTGTTTACCTGTGGAAATTGGAGTGTGACTAATTAGATTTTTTTCTTCTCCCGGATCAGGCATTGTTTTATTAATGGGAGTCACTTGCTACCTTGTTACTTTCATGTTTGAATTGTTACGGTCACGCTTGTTTATAGGTGAGACGCTTGTTTTTTTATTTTTGTCTATTTTTATCTTTCTCTATCTGTCTCTCTTATGAATTCTTTCTTTATTACTCTCTCTCTCTCTCTCTCTCTCTCTCTCTCTCTCTCTCTCTCTCTCTCTCTCTCTCTCTCTCTCTCTCTCTCTGTAAGTTCCCTTGCAGACTAATGTGTTTCTATTCTATATAATAACTTTCCTTGTGTTTCTATTCTATATAATAACTTTCCTTGTGGGCAAATCCTGACCCATGTTACACTTCATCCTATTTTTCGGTACAGCTTTTTAGAAAGAGGGAGCTGAGGATGGAGAGAGAGCCTTCTACTTTGTTGTCCTATTATTCTACAATAAAATATCCCTGTATCTAGAAGTATTATAGCCGGACCACCTAGTAAGGAACGCAAGGTCTGTGTGGTCTGATAATCTGTGAAACTCTCTCTCATTTAAACATCGCAGAACATGCCATGTTAGTAAAAGTGAAATCCCCCGAAATATACTAACTCGCCCCACTCACTCTCTCTCTCTCTCTCTCTCTCTCTCTCTCTCTCTCTCTCTCTCTCTCTCTCCTACCCACCACTGCCATTAATGCAATCTGTCACACACGAATAAATTTGTCAAGGATGTACGGGCCCCACACAAACCCCGCGACTCTTTCTGAGAGTTGTTTTTGTTTTGGTATCTCTTCTCCTTCTTCTCGAGCTTATGTAGTCTAGATTATGGGGTCAGCTGATTTAATTAACCCCTTCAGCACGATGCCGTAATTTCCATTATATTCTGGTCACCATTAGATGATTCATTCTAGCTTATAAAATACCTTTACCGCACAAAGGGGTATATGTTATCTCAATAAACCCCTTGAATAGCATAGGTCCTTCTTTAACTGCATAACATCCTCTAATTTTGAGTATTAACAGAATGATGCTGCATTGTATAAATGTAAGTCATGTGAGAGACTTCGCATGTACAATAAACATATAATTTACTATTAGTCCTATGACATTTAAGGGGGAGGTAGTAACTTTTTCTGGATCCCTTTCTCCCTCATGTTTATCATAATAGTTTTGAGATTTTAAGACGTTCGTTCCGTTATTTTGGCGATATGGAGACCTTTCGCCTCATTTCTATATTATTGTTAAGACCTTTCGTGCCATTTAGGTGTCGATTTTTTCCTGGCGAGCGATAGCGAGCCTGTAATTTTAGGAGGAACCGGCTTTCGATCGAGACATTTTTCTACCGAAAAATTTACAAATTTATTCTGAAAGGGGGTCTAGGGGATATTGTTATATGCTTGATGGAGGTCTAGCGAGGAAACTCAAAAATAAATAAATAACAAATATATAAGCCGAAATTCAAGCACTACCCCCTTAAAGTTCTTCACTATGTAATACACTGAGTCGGTATACACCTGTGGTATACACGTCTTAATAATTTCTTGCATAGTAATTAACACACTTTTAACACTGACTTGTTTTTACGTCTGGTTCCCCTTCTTTCTCATGTATATATATAGCCCCATTAGTTTTCATATTTTAAGACGGTCGATAATATAGTTTGTTGTAAAAAGATCAACGAGCGACAGCGAGCCTGTAATTTAGGAGGAACCGGCCTTCGGCTGGAACATTTTTCTATCGAAAAATGTACAAATTTATCTTTAAGTAGGGTTTCGCAATTTGTAAAGGGATACATACCAATAAAATATTAAATATATGCATAAATGAGCAAATAAATACGCTCATCCCCCCTTAGTAAATGAGATGAACATTTATATTATATATTTAATTCACGGGAGCCATTTGGAGTGTGCAATATACAAAATGAATGCCAGTTGTTTACATAATTATACTATATTTACTGTAACCTGTCATGCATTAACAATAATATCAATAAGTAGCGTTTGCTATAAATGCAGTGTCGAGGAAATATATTCTTATTAACTACAATATTTCATTTTGCACTAATGTTTGTGTTAAACGTAACTTGTATGGACAAATATATGCCACTAATATATGCCCTTATTTGGGAGAGAGGTATCCTGACGAGGATTCGAACCCACTCACCCCAGGTGTATGTGGGAGAGTTGGGCACCGTAACCACTCGGCCATGAGCAGATATAAGGGAAGGAACCTTAGTTCATATTTGAAGAACCGACATTATCAATAGATATATGCCCTTGTTTGTTCGTTTGATATGTGCAAATAGCGGTTTGTATTAAAATATAGTATAATATATATATATATATATATATATATATATATATATATATATATATATATATATATATATATATATATATATATATATTGGTGTATAATAATCTAAGGTTTGCAAATGTCCATCAACTCTTTTCATCGCAAGTTCAATATTTGCAAATTTGTATTAACTCTACTACACTCCCAGGTTCTATATGCTACCCGCTTACTTTACTGAAACATATCTTATCTTTTAAGGGGAGGCAGACCGTTTTTCTGGACCCCCTTCTCCCTAATGTTTAGCCCCACTAGTTTTGAGATTTGTTTAGCGATTTTAACACATTTCGCCCCATTTCATCGTCAGTTTTAAGACCTTTCGTGCCATTTAGGTGTCGATTATTTCCTGGCGAGCGATAGCGAGCCTTCAATTTTAAGTGGAATCTGCCTTCGGCCGGGACATTTTTCTACCGAAAACTGTACACATTTATCTTGAAGGGGGGTATAGGGGGTGTTTTTTCTAAGCTTGATTGAGGTCGAGGAAGGAAACTAAAAAAATATGAATACATTAATTAATAGACCAAAAAACGGTCAGTCTCGCCTTAATATAAACACCATGTGAGGAGGAGCACTCTTACCTTCCATTATATAATTAATCTTATGCTAATCCTTATCCTTTAAGGGGAGATGGTTCACTTTTTGGGCGATTTTTGCATTTATTCCTTATTTTTCTAGTTTCATCCCTAGACCTCCATCAAATTACAAAAAACATCCATTAGATCCCCCTTCTAGATTAATTTCTACATTTTTCGGTTGAAAAATTTTCCGGCCGAAGGCCGGTTCTTCCAACATAACAGGCTCACTATCGTTCGCCAGGGAAAAAAATCGACACGTAAATAGCACGAAAGGGCTAAATATTGACGAAGAAATGGGGCGAAAGGTCTTAAAATTGACTAATTAATGGGGCAAACATCTTAACATCTGAAAACTAATGGGGCTAAACATGAGGGAGAAAGTGGTACAGAAAATCGGCCCATCCCCCCTTAACAGATCTCTTCACTGCATGTCTCGCCAAGCTATGTGCAGTTGCTTTAAAACATTCATTTACCTCTGGCCATCATAATTATAGAAACTGCTTATCTGACAACTTATGCATATGGAAATTAAATTGTAGATCTTTTTCTTTGTTGGTGTTTCCGTCTAAAAGTGTATAATATAATGCCAAAGAATAATCCTTAAGGGGGTGGTTGTTTTTCTGTCTCCCATTTTCCCTCATGTTTAGCCCCCTTAGTTTTCAGATTTTAAGACGTTAGGACCAGTTTGGCGATTTCAAGACCTTTCACCCCATTTCTTTGGCAATATTTAGACATTTCGTGCCATTCAGGCGTCGATTTTAATCCTGGAGAGTGATAGCGAGCCTGACATTTAGAAGGAACCGGCCTTCGGCCGGGAAATTTGTCTACAACAAAATGTACAAATATAATTTGAGTGATGTTCTTGGAGATATTTTTTAAAGCTTGATGGAGGTCTAGGGAGAAAACTAAAATAATATTTAATAGATACTTATATCAACCAATAAATAAACCCTCCCCCCTTAACACGAGTAGTCTGATACACAATGTAAACATGGGGTGCGGCAAAGGAATATGTTGAGCCAACTGTACCAAAACTTAACCAATTCTCAGCTGTTAATTTCTACCCAATCAGTTTTATTAATAACCCTCTCTCAATTTAGGTCCCCGTTTTCTTCCAAGCTATTAATCATTGCAGGTTATTATTTTGGCTTGCTTTTATCATGTTGCCAAACCTTTAATTAGTAAGGTTTTGTTATCTTATCAAGTCATTCAAAAATGTTCATGAACGTAATGTATTTTCAAAATGCTTAAAAGTAACAAAATATAATACATCAATAAATCAATCAAATAAATAAAAAATAAAATAAAAAATACATAAATAAAAATATAATCAAATAAATACTACTACTACTACTACTACTACTACTACTACTACTACTAAATATAATACCAATAATAATGATTAATAACGATTGGGACTGATGGATGGGTGATATATATATTTGTTTTAACAGATCAATATGTACAATCATTATCTTCATAATGCAATATGTAAAGCTATACATACGTGATCAAAATAATATGCTTAAGTGAACACATAAAACAACAATAGATATACAGTACATTGTACAATCAGATTCAATAGTTCGGTTAAAACCTTGATGGCATATTGTCCGAAACATCATTATATATATATTTCCGCTAGCCCTACCGACATATCTCACCACCAACACTTTGACAACATCACAGGTATTGTATAAACAGTGTACGAATCATCGCTACCATTGACACCACCACTATCACAACCTCAAAAATCACCACCCATCGACATCAAGCCCTCTACCATCATCACCACCAACAGCATTGTCAGTCATCACCATCACCTACCACCACTATCACCTACCACCACCATCATCACCCCCAGCAATGTCAAAATCATCACCATCAGTTACCACCACAATTACCACCATCAATGTCAAAACCATCACCCACTACCACCACCACCTCCACCATAATCACCATAATCACCATTATCACAGCCATCCCTCTCCCCCTCCAGAATCGCTAAGGGGAGATGGTTCACTTTTTGGACGATTTTTGCATGTATTCATTATTTGTCTACTTTCCACCCTAGACCTCCATCAAACTTAAAATAACATCCATTAGATCCCCCTTCTAGATTAATTTGTAAATTTTTCGGTAGAAAAATGTCCCGGCCGAAGGCCGATTCTTCCAACAATACAGGCTCACTTTCGTTCGCCAGGGAAAGAATCGACACCTAAATAGCAGGAAAGGTTTAAATATTGACGAAGAAATGGGGCGAAAGGTCTTAAAATCATCTAACTAATGGGGCAAACATCTTAAAATCTGATAACTAATGGAGTTAAACATGATGGAGAAAGTGGTCCAGAAAAGCGGCTCATCTCCCCCGAGTGGTAATCACCCAAACCACGCCAATTACACCACTCAGGATCCCGACTGAATCACCGAGTAAAACAGAAAAAGAAAAAGACAAATCGTACCTAGCAACACACATCCAACCCTCTATTAAGGGGGGTCACCCTCCTGTTTTGTCTTTCTCTCATTTTCTCCCTTTCTCTGGCTTGTATCCGTTCGGCCCCATTCAGCCAATTGTTTTAGGACGTTTATCCCCATCCAGATGTCGATTTCTTCCTGGCGAGCGATAGCGAGCCAGCATTGTATGAAGAAATCCGACTTCGCCGGAGAAATTTTTCTATCGAAAAATTTACAAATTTAGCCTGCTGTCATAACAAAAATAAATATATGATGGCTTGCTACCGCTCGCCAGGAAAATATTGACACCTGGATGCGGGTAAGCGTCTTAAAACAGTAGGCTGAATGGGGCTGAATGGGGCCGAATGGATACAAGCCAAAGAGAGAGAGGGAGAGAAAGAGAAAAAAAAGGCAGGTGACCCCCCTTAACCACAACACGATGCACATACATCTATCAAAAAGAAGTCGTTTGATCTGAAGCACAAACACGTTGCATTCAGTCATATTTTCTCGGTAACACTGATCTGGAAGTTTTTTATTTGACCACTTGCAAGATTCGTTCATTAAGGAAGTGAATTACAGGCTCTCTATCAGTCCCCAGGAAAAAAATTGACATCTAAATGGCACGAAATATATTTATATATACAAAAAAATGGGACGAAAGGTCTTAACATCGCTAATCTAATACAACGAACGTCATACAATCTCAAAGGTAATGGGACTAAACATGAGGAGGACAAAACAGCTATCTCCCCCTTAAGGGAGCCCACCTCGATTTTTTTCTCTTTCTCTCCCTCTCTCTTTGGCTTGTATCCATTCGGCCCCATTCAGCCTACTGTTTTAAGACGTTTACCCCCATCCAGGTGTCAATATTTTCCAGGTGAGCGGTAAAGATCCAGCATAAATATATTTTTGTTTTGACAGCAAAGCTAAATTTGTAAATTTTTCGAAAGAAAAATTTCTCCAACGAAGCCGAATTTCTCTATACAATGCTGGATCGCTATCGCTCGCCAGGAAAAAAATCGATACCTGGATGGGGCAAAACGTCTTAAAACAGTTGGCTGAATGGGGCCGAATGGATACAAGCCAGGGAAAGAGAGGGCAGGAGAGAAAGATAAAACAAGCCGGTGACCCCCCTTAAGCTACTTTGAGTCTAATTACCGACAACAGTGCAAAGGGGACCCCGATGTGTTGCTAGGATAAACCCGGCCAATCCCCAGAGCGGTGGTGGTGGAAACAGGTTCTTGTTCAACCCTCTACAGTATGTGGTGCAACGGGCGGCCTTTTTGGAACCTCCCCTGTTTCGCTCCATTAGTTTGGAGATTTTAAGACGGTTCATTCCATTAGTTAGGCGATAGTATGACGCTTCACCTATTTCAAGCAAGGGGGATAATTTCAAACAACTTCCCCTGTTTCGCTCCATTAGTTTGGATATTTTGAGATGTTTCATCCCATTAGTTTGGTGATATTAAGACGCTTTACCTTATTTTTAGGTGTTGATCTTTTCTGGGCGAGCGATAGCGAGCCTGAAACTTAGAAGAAATCGGCCTTAGGTCGGAACATTTTTATGTGTATTTATGTGTGTATCAAAAACGTTTACTAAGCTTGTATTTCGACGAATTCTCAATATCTACACCCGAACATCCTTATACCCAGAAACTTACAAATACTCAATAGGTGACAAACATGCTGGTTGGGTGAGTAGAGATGCATTCTAAATAGCTAGCTAGCTAGCTAGCTAGCTAGCTAGATAGATACAGAAATATATAGATAGATAGATAGATAGATAGATAGACAGATAGACAGATAGATAGATAGATAGTTATTTAGCATATCAAGTTTGTCACTGACATTTTACTGAACAAAAATAACAATATATAAAATCATTAGTTATTAAAATTATATATACTGTATATAATTATATATTACAGTATATACAGTATATATATATATATATATATATATATATATATATATATATATATATATATACTGTATATACATTGCTAGTAGAGGTGAATAATATATTAATGTTATCACAGAACATGAATGTTAATATGCTACCGGTACCTATATATACACATGAATGTTAATATGCTACCGGTACCTATATATACACATGAATGTTAATATGCTACCGGTACCTATATATACACATGAATGTTTATATGCTACCGGTACCTATATATACACATGAATGTTAATATGCTACCGGTACCTATATATACACATGAATGTTAATATGCTACCGGTACCTATATATACACATGAATGTTAATATGCTACCGGTACCTATATATACACATGAATGTTAATATGCTACCGGTACCTATATATACACATGAATGTTAATGCTACCGGTACCTATATATACACATGAATGTTAATATGCTACCGGTACCTATATATACACATGATGTTAATATGCTACCGGTTACCTATATATACACATGAATGTTAATATGCTACCGGTACCTATATATACACATGAATGTTAATATGCTACCGGTACCTATATATACACATGAATGTTAATATGCTACCGGTACCTATATATACACATGAATGTTAATATGCTACCGGTACCTATATATACACATGAATGTTAATATGCTACCGGTACCTATATATACACATGAATGTTAATATGCTACCGGTACCTATATATACACATGAATGTTAATATGCTACCGGTACCTATATATACACATGAATGTTAATATGCTACCGGTACCTATATATACACATGAATGTTAATATGCTACCGGTACCTATATATACACATGAATGTTAATATGCTACCGGTACCTATATATACACATGAATGTTAATATGCTACCGGTACCTATATATACACATGAATGTTAATATGCTACCGGTACCTATATATACACATGAATGTTAATATGCTACCGGTACCTATATATACACATGAATGTTAATATGCTACCGGTACCTATATATACACATGAATGTTAATATGCTACCGGTACCTATATATACACATGAATGTTAATATGCTACCGGTACCTATATATACACATGAATGTTAATATGCTACCGGTACCTATATATACACATGAATGTTAATATGCTACCGGTACCTATATATACACATGAATGTTAATATGCTACCGGTACCTATATATACACATGAATGTTAATATGCTACCGGTACCTATATACACATGAATGTTAATATGCTACCGGTACCTATATATACACATGAATGTTTAATATGCTACCGGTACCTATATACACATGAGGTTATGAATTTTTTTTGCTACCGGTACCTATATATACACATGAATGTTAATATGCTACCGGTACCTATATATACACATGAATGTTAATATGCTACCGGTACCTATATATACACATGAATGTTAATATGCTACCGGTACCTATATATACACATGAATGTTAATATGCTACCGGTACCTATATATACACATGTGAAAATATAATACAATATAAAACTTGGGTTATGATTTCCGGACACCCTTTTCCCTCATGCTTAGCCCCTTAGTTTAGATATTTTAAGACAATTACCCCATTAGTTTAGCGATTTTAAGACTTTTTGTGCCATTTAGGTGTCGATGTTTTCTTGACGAGCGATAGCGAGCCTGCAAATCAGGAGGTAGCGGCCTTCGGCCGTGACATTTTTCTACCGAAAAATGCATAAACTTATCTCTATGGAGACTCTTGGGGGTATTTTGTTAAGCTTGATGGAGGTCAATGGATGAAAATATTAAAAAAGACATAGATTAGAAAAATATATATATACAACAAAAATAAAAATATATATATATCCCCTTAATATATATATATATATATATATATATATATATATATGTATATATATATATATATATATATATATATATATATATATATATATATATATATATATCCCCTTAATATATACAGTAAAAGTTAGGATCAGAGGTCATTGACAGAAACCATAGACTGGGAGCGTGAAAGCGTAGCCAATTACTCAATATCCTAGTCAAAATAAAACTATACACATATATTGAAGAGTAGTGTCAGAGAAGCCAGAAGAGTGATAGATAGATAGATAGAGAGATAGATAAAGAGAGAGAGAGAGAGAGAGAGAGAGAGAGAGAGAGAGAGAGAGAGAGAGAGAGAGAGAGAGAGAGAGAGAGAGATAATTAAACCTTTCTGTACGGGTGAAGCTATTTCTATACATATTGTGGCTGTCATTAGAAGATTTTACACGGGTTAGGAAGAATTTATGATAGTCAACGAATTCACAGAGATATAATACACTTCTCTGACTACTAGACGTCCCTCCTAAGCTGTATACAATCGTCTAATAATGGTAAGACTATAAGGAACAATGGCGTCACCAGTACTGAAGTGGTTAAGGGGGGTCACCGGCTTTTTTTATCTTTCCTTCTCTCTCTATCCCTGGCTTGTATCCATTCGGCCCCATTCAGCCACCTGTTTTAAGACGTTTATCCCCATCCAGGTGTCGATTTCTTCCTGGCGAGCGATAGCAAACCAGCATTGTATGGAGAAATCCGGCTTCGCCGGAGAAATTTTTCTATCGAAAAATGTAGAAATTTAGCTTGCTGTAAAAAAAAAAAAAAAAACATATGCTGGCTCGCTACCGCTCGCCAGGAAAATATTTTGGATGGGGGTAAAAAGTCTTAAAACAGTAGGTTGAATGGGGCCGAATGGATACAAGCCAAAGAGAGAGGGGAAGAAAGAGAACACAAAAAAGCGAGGTGAGCTCCCTTAAATAGAACACAACAAAAAGTTTCGTATGGGCTTCAATTTTGCTATAGCAGGACGTAAGACTCTCACTTAACCCCTTGAGGATCATGGCGCATTTTTACAGTTTATTCTGGCTACCATGAGACGATTATATTTAGATTAGGAAGGGTATACTATGGCAGTCAGAGGAGTAATTGAAACAGTATGCACCATAGCGATTTTATTTAGATTAGGAAGGGTATACTATGGTAGTCAGAGGAGTAATTGAAACAGTATGCACCATAGCGATTTTGATTAGTTGTTTTGTCTTTTTACTGTGTTCATATAAGTATTGAAAGAATTCATAAATTTTGCAAGTTTTACATTATAATTCCCACAGATCCTTCCTAAGCTGTATAAAATCGTGTAATGATGGCCAGAGTAAACTGACAAAACGCATCATGATCCTCAAGGGGTTCATCTCGGTTGATTTTATTTAGATTAATAACAGCAAATTATATGTTATTTTTGATACAAGGACAAATCTTTTCTTTGTAGCTTAAGAGCATTTTCATCTCAGACACTTACTACATCTCTGCTGATTTAATTAAAGCAAATATGTGTGTAGGTATCAGAGAAAATTAAATGCTATCTCTGGCATAGTAAAGATTAATACATAAATATATCTGTTCATTATATTAGGTCGGAGGAGACTTATAATTTAAGATACTAACTTCATCACTGTGTATTTGATTCAGATAATTGTATGTGTGTAGAGGAAATTAGATGCTATCTTCAACACAGGGCAAAAATATATATAACATCATTACATTTGAAGGAGAATTTTCGCCCTCCTCCGAACCCTGCCATTGCTTGCCCACAAATTGCAAACATCAAGCAAGAAACATGGAATCAACTTGAAGATTGATCGCTTTCAATTACTCATCTCCTCAGCGTGCGAGTGCAATATATTGGAAAAAAAAAAAAAAAAAAAAAAAAAACACATGTTTAAACGAGGCAGACAAAAACCTTATGCTCTTGAGGTCTATGACGCGTTTTTTGGCATCTTATTCTGGCTATTATTAGACGATTTTATTTAGATTATAAAGGGTTTATGGGAGTCAGAGGGTTAATCAAGACAGTTTTTACCCATTTAACTTTCACAGCTCCTTCCCAAGCTGTATAAAATCGTCTAAATGATAGCTAAACTAAGTCTTTACTCATTTAACTCCCACAGATCCTTCCCAAGCTGCATACAATCGCCTAAATGATAGCTAAAATAAGTCCGAGGGTTAATCGAGACAGTCTTTACCCATTATATTCACACAGATTTTTCCTAAGATGTCCAAAATCGTCTAACGATAGCCAAAACAAGCGGTCAAAACGCGTCCTGATCCTCAAGGGGGTTAAGAGGGGGTCACCGGCTTTTTTTCTCTTGCACTCCTTTTCTCTCTTTCTCTTGCTTATATCCATTCGGCCCCATTCAGCCAACAAGTTTTAAGACGTTTACCCCCATCCAGGTGTCGATATCTTCCTGGCGAGCTATAGCGAGTCAGCATTGTATGGAGAAATCCAGCTTCGTCGGAGAAATTTTTCTATCTAAAATTTACAAATTTAGCTTGCTGTCAAAACAAATATATATGTATATATATATATATATATGCTGGCTCGCTACCGCTCGCCAGGAAAATATTGACACCTAGATTGGGTAAACGTCTTAAAACAGTAGGCTGAATGGGGCCGAATGGATTTAAGCCAAAGAGAGAGGGGGAGAAACAGAAAACAGCGAGGTGGGCCCCCTTAATTTCATCCTGGGTGAGATACCTTGGGGGTAAATCACAATAGAAAACAGAAAAACACAAGATAAAGACAAACAGTATATTAACCCTATCTATATCGATGTCGTCTTTTTTATTTGATTTCAGCTACATTTAGACGGTTTTATGAAACTTAGGAAGGATATATAATAGCTCAGAGGATCAATTGAGATAATATGTAGCCTTTTAATGGATAGACGTCCTTCCTAAGCTGAACAAGATCTTCTAATAGTTGCAGTAATATAAGGAAACGTACATCACCGGTACAGAAGGGGTTAACCCTATCTGTACCGGTGCCGTCCTCTTAAATATATTCTGGCTACTATTAGACTATTTTATTCAGTTTCAAAAGGACCACCAGCAATTCACAGGCTTCGATTGATCTCTTTTAACCCTTTTTGCTAACACAGATCTTTCTTAGACTGCATCAAATCGTGTTATTATGGCTAGAATAAAATTTAATTGACGTCACCGGTACAGTAATTTTGTCTTAAATGGCATTACGTTTGGTTCGCTTTGGGCTGTATTAATGTCCGTCAGATGTTGAACAGGGTGGATAAGTGTCGGAACATGTTTGTATATCACATTCAAAATGAAGAAATCCTGTTTAGATACGGCTGATACCAACTATTGGTCGAAATATACTTGGTGCCATACTTGGTGCCGAGGCTTCACTTATTAGGCCGACTGTACACTAGGGGTTAAGGGGACATGGGCCGGTTTTGTGGTCGCTCTTTTTACTCATGTATAGCCCCATTAGTTTTCAGATGTTAAGATGTTTGCCCCATTAGTTAGTCGATTATAAGACCTTTCGCCCCATTTATTCGTCAATATTTAGATCTTTCGTGCTATTTAGGTGTCGATTTTTTCCCTGGCGAACGATAGTGAGCCTGTAATGTTGGAAGAACCGGCCTTTGGCCGGGAAAATTTTCTACCGAAACATTTACAAATTAATCTAGAAGGGGGTTCTAATGGACGTTTGTTTTAAATTTGATGGAGGTCTAGCGAGGAAACTAGAAATTATATGAATAACCAAATATAATTTATCCCCTTAAGAAAATAGATGCCGCCTTGGAGGTAAATGAAAACAGACAATAGTAAGAATACAAGAAGCAGGACAAAAAAGTAAACTAAGAACAAATAACAGAGAAGGGGATATTAAAGGAAAATTATAATGCCCCCTATTATAACAAGGAACATGATCACAATATTAAGGGACCCCACCTCGCTTTTTTTCTCTTTCTCTCCCTCTCTCTTTGGCTTGTAACCATTCGGCCCCATTAAGCCTACTGTTTTAAGACGTTTACCCCCAACCAGGTGTCAATATTTTCCTGGCGAGCGGTAGCGAGCCAGCACATATATATTTTTGTTTTGACAGCAAGCTAAATTTGTACATTTTTCGATAGAAAATTGGCTCCGGCGAAGCCGGATTTCTCCATGGAATGCTGGCTTGCTATCGCTCGCCAGGAAGAAATCAACACCTGGATGGGGATAAACGTCTTAAAACAGTTGGCTGAATGGGGCCGAGTGGATACAAGCCAGGGAAAGAGAGAAAAGGAGAGAAAGATAAAAAAAAAAAGCCGGTGACTCCCCTTAAATAGAAGATAATAGGCAAGAAGAAATAGATGCTACACTGAACAATATAATAGCAAAGACGGTGAGAGAGAGAGAGAGAGAGAGAGAGAGAGAGAGAGAGAGAGAGAGAGAGAGAGAGAGAGAGAGAGAGAGAGAGAAAAAAAAACTTTATAATGGCGCTGGTTATTCAGTGAAGTGTGACCCCCCTGTGGAAGATACGGACAGCAGGGCAGGATCGTCAGGGTGTGGTGGTAGTGGTGATAATAGGGTGGTGAGGTGATGAAGGCTGGTTGAGTTGTGGTGTTAGTGAGGTAATTTCGGCGATAGTGGTGATGGTAGTGGTGTGTAATTGGAGGTACTTTTGGTGATGGTGATAGTGGTGGGTTTAGTGGTAGTGGTGATATTAGGGTGGTGAGGTGATGAAGGCTGGTTGAGTTGTGGTGATAGTGAGATGATTTTGGTGATAGTGGTGATGGTAGTGGTGTGGAATTGGAGGTACTTTTGGTGATGGTGATAATGATGGTGATAGTGGTGGGTTTAGTGGTAGT
Organism: Paralithodes platypus; assembly: GCA_032716605.1. NCBI lineage: Eukaryota > Metazoa > Arthropoda > Malacostraca > Decapoda > Lithodidae > Paralithodes > Paralithodes platypus. Next base: position 35,887,224 of record CM064488.1, read on the forward strand.
GGTGATAATAGGGTGGTGAGGTGATGAAGGCTGGTTGAGTTGTGATGATAGTGAGATGATTTTGGTGATAGTGGTGATGGTAGTGGTGTGACATTGGAGGTACTTTTGGTGATGGTGATAATGATGGTGATAATGATGGTGATAGTGGTGACAGTGGTGGGTTTAGTGGTGGTGGTGATAATAGGGTGGTGAGATGATTAAGGCTGGTTGAGTTGTGGTGATAGTGAGATGATTTTGGTGATAGTGGTGATGGTAGTGGTGTGAAATTTGAGAGACTTTTGGTGATGGTGATATTGATGATGGTGGTGGGTGTAGTGGTGATAATAGGATGGTGAGGTGATGGAGGCTAGCTGAATTGTGGTGAAAGTGAGGTGATTTTGGTGATAATGGTGATGATGTTGGAAGTGTGAAATTGGAAGTAGTGGAGAAAGTGGCGGTGATAGTGATGGTCTTATTGTATGACTAGAACTGGTGATAGTGGTGGTGATACTGTGTGGTGCAAGTGGTGATATTAGGGTGGTGAGGTGATGGAGGCTGGCTGAGTTAGTGGTGCTGGTGGTAGTGGTGCACAATTAGTGGTGATAGTGGTGTTGGTGATAGTGGTGTTGGTGATAGGGTTGGCATTGGTGGTGATAGTGGTGTAATATTAGTGGTGATGATGGTAGTGGGATCCTAGTTGTGATGATAGTGGTGATGATAGGGTGTGGTGCTAGTGGTGATATAATAGGGTGGTGAGGTGATAGAGACTGGCTGAGTTAGTGGTGATAGTGGTGGTGGTAGTGGTGTGCAATTAGAGGGGGTGATAGTGGTGGTGCTGGTGATAGTGGTGGTCCTGGTGTGGTGGTGGTGGTGATAGTACTCTTGCTAGGGTGTGTTGTAATTGGTGATAATAGACTAGTGATGCAGTGATGGAGACTTGGTGAATTTCCCATTTTATAATATTCTCATTCATTCATACCTTCTAACACATTAACCCTCTGAGGAAAGACAACGCACTTCTTTTCTGTGTTCTGGCTATTACTAGACGATTGTATTCAGATTAGGAAGGATATATGGAAGTCAGAGGGTTGATTGAGATAGTCTTGACCCTTTTCATTCCCACAGATCCGTCTTAAGCTGTATACAATCGTCTCATTTTCCCTTTCCTATCGCACATTGTTCTCGTTTTATCTCTTCTGCTTCAGCCCATCTCTATTTTGAACCCATTTTCTTCCTTCCCTCTACTTCCATTCTTAGTCTATCTCTCCACCTCCTCCTTCCCTCTACTTCCATCCTCAGTCTATCTCTCCACCTCCTCCTTCCCTCCTTTTCATTCTCAGTCTATCTCTCCACCTCCTCCTTCCCTCTACTTCCATTCTCAGTCTATCTCTCCACCTCCTCCTTCCCTCCTTTTCATCCTCAGTCTATCTCTCCACCTCCTCCTTCCCTCCTTTTCATTCTCAGTCTATCTCTCCACCTCTTCCTTCCCTCCTTTTCATCCTCAGTCTATCTCTCCACCTCCTCCTTCCCTCTACTTCCATCCTCAGTCTATCTCTCCACCTCCTCCTTCCCTCCTTTTCATCCTCAGTCTATCTCTCCACCTCCTCCTTCCCTCCTTTTCATTCTCAGTCTATCTCTCCACCTCCTCCTTCCTCCCTACTTACTTCCATCCTCAGTCTATCTCTCCACCTCCTCCTTCCCTCCTTTTCATTTTCAGTCTATCTCTCCACCTCCTCCTTCCCTCCTTTTCATTCTCAGTCTATCTCTCCACCTCCTCCTTCCCTCCTTTTCATTCTCAGTCTATCTCTCCACCTCCTCCTTCCCTCCTTTTCATTCTCAGTCTATCTCTCCACCTCCTCCTTCCCTCTACTTCCATCCTCAGTCTATCTCTCCACCTCCTCCTTCCCTCCTTTTCATTTTCAGTCTATCTCTCCACCTCCTCCTTCCCTCCTTTTCATTCTCAGTCTATCTCTCCACCTCCTCCTTCCCTCCTTTTCATTCTCAGTCTATCTCTCCACCTCCTCCTTCCCTCCTTTTCATTCTCAGTCTATCTCTCCACCTCCTCCTTCCCTCCTTTTCATTCTCAGTCTATCTCTCCACCTCCTCCTTCCCTCCTTTTCATTCTCAGTCTATCTCTCCACCTCCTCCTTCCCTCTACTTCCATCCTCAGTCTATCTCTCCACCTCCTCCTTCCCTCTACTTCCATCCTCAGTCTATCTCTCCACCTCCTCCTTCCCTCCTTTTCATTCTCAGTCTATCTCTCCTTCCCCTTTCCTCCACCTCTCCTCCTTCTTTCCTCCACTTCATCCTCGGTTCATCCCTCCACCTCCATCTCAGTCTATATCTCCATCTCCTTCCTTCCACTTCATCCTTGGTTCATCCCTCCACCTCCATCTCAGTCTATATCTCCATCTCCTTCCTTCCACTTCATCCTCGTGGTCTATTTCTTCACCACACGATCGAACTAATTTTGCGCTTCCTCTATTCATCCACCTCTTTCTCAGTCTACCTCCACTTTCATCTTTTATTTCTAGGTCGATGATAATCCTTACTGTACCACCAACGTCTTTATTTGTTTGATTTCAGCTACATTTAGACTATTTTATGAAGCTTAGGAGGGATATATGGTGGCTAAAAGGATGGATTGAGATAGTCTGTAGCCTATAAATGGGTAGACGTCCTTCCTAACCTAAATAAAATCGTCTAATAATTGCCAGAATACGATGAAAAGTACGTCACTGGCACTGTATGGGTTAAGATCCTCATGAAGGCCCGTGATACAGTAGGTAATGGGATTTAAAATTGCGGGACATGACTAATTCTGTATTTCGCAAACTATATTGGTTTATTTCTGGCAAACCCTGGACAATTTTTATTCTAAGGATAATGTCTAGGGATAATGTCGAACAGGTTGGGAGAGAAGTATCCTGACCAGGATTCGAACCCTCTCTCAACCAATTTTATTCAGCTTAGGATTGGCATTTTTTAGCCAGAGAGCTAAAGATAAATTATTTTATAGTAGACAAGACAGTGGTAATTGGCAAGAATTCTTATCATTTGAATAAACAATAAAATAGTTACCGAAAGAGTGAGTACAAACTTTAGTAGATGTTGTAAGAGATAATATAGTTGGGTTTTTTTTCCCAACTGATGGTAATTTGATATCTCGTCATCCAAATTACTGGGCTCATACCAAGAGTTTGTAGCGAACATATGCCGCCAATTATATGACAAACGTGGCAATAATAGAACGCTGAGACAATAGCAGTACCATAGTATTCCATTAAGGGGGGGCAGACCGTTTTTCTGGACCCCCTTCTCTCTCATGTTTAGCCCCACTAGTTTTGAAATTATAAGACGTTCGGCCCATTAGTGTGGCGATTTTAACACCTTCGCCCCATTTCGTTGTATATTTTAAGACCTTTCGTGCCATTTATGTGTCGATTATTTCCTGGCGAGCGATAGCGAGCCTGCAATTTTAAGAGGAACCGGCCTTCGGCCGGGAAATTTTTCTACCGAAAAATTTACAAATTTATCTTGAAGGGGGTGTTTTTCTAAGCTTGATAGAGGTCTAGGGAGGAAACTAAAAAAATATATGAATAAATGAATTAATAGACCAACCAAACGGTCCGCCTCCCCTTAACCCCTTCACCACTATTACGTAATGTTCATCATATTCTAGTTACCATTAGATGATTTTCATTAGTTTGTAGTCTACCTATACGACTCAAATGGGTAAACATGATCTCAATAAACTCTTAATAACATAAGGCCTTCTTAAACTGCATAAAATCATCTCATTTTAGCCAGAATCAAATGAAAAGGCGTCATGTTGCTGAAGGGGTTAGGAATCCAGAAATCAGATGCTACGAGATGCAAAATAACATTACCGGTAACTGAAGAAAACAAAACAAAACAGACTTTAACAATGGGAGTCACGGCAATTTTATGATGCAACAGGAAAAAACCACCAATTATATATAGCTATTACGAAAGCCCTTCTGGTTTTATCTCCAGCAACGACTATATGTATGAGGGTCGAAGTGTGAATGTATATCAGGTAATTGGCAGCTAAATTGTTGCCTCCACTTTCCAACCCCGCCCTGAAAAACCCTCATAGCCATTCAACCATTACAAATACCAGGGACGCGAACAACACAGAAGAAAAAATAGAAAAAATAATAATCATATGAGTTCGTTGTCAGGCGGGCAATGTATTTGTGCATCTTTCCTGAGTTTCCGCTGTGAGGTATCTGATTATTTTCATATATACCTGAATATATATATATATATATATATATATATATATATATATATATATATATATATATGCATGCGTTGAAGACGAAGGCCCATGAATGGTCTTGTTGTTATTGATGGTGATGGTGGGAAAAGGCAATTAGTAGACGATTTTATTGGGTTTAGTAATAACCTCTGGGAATAAACAATATACTAGATATCTCAGTTAATCCTCAGAGTTAAAAATGTCCTTAAATCGTCTAATTACTGTAAACTATATAACCCGTTCAATACCAGTTCCGTCCTTTTCATCTTATGCTGCTTACTAATAGACGATTTTTTATTGTTTTAGAAGGGCCTCCAGCAAATTAACAGGCTTCAAATAAACTATCGTACTTAGCCCTGTTTACTACCACAGATCCTTCTAATAAGCGGCACAAAATCGTTTAAATATAGCTAGAATAAAATATAAACGACGTCGCCAGTACGGAAGGGGTCTAAAACAATGAAAGAAGACTCCATCGTATATTGAATGCATTAAGCTAAGGAATTGCTTATCAACGAGCTTACTGCAACACCCGTCGTCATTGATATTAACCCTTTCAGTACCGGTGACGAACTACTCCATATATTCTGACAAAAATTAACCATGTTATTCAACTTAGGAAGTACTCTAGCAAGTAAAAAAAACATGAAACTCTCTCAGTTATCCATTATAACTCCCACAGATCGTTTTTAAGCTGCATATAAAGTAAGTATGTATGTATACTGAAGCACATACCCCATTGCTGGGGTTGGCCAACACGATACAGAGCCCAAACAGAAACAACATTTAAAGTTGCTATTCTAAAGGTCCGGGACCACTCTCGGGCTCCCTCGCCCGTTTCTCTGTCTCGCCGAGTAGGAGAAATATACACAGAAAGTACCTCTAGCAATTAAAAGACCATAACTCTCTCATATATCTCTTTTAACTCCCACAGATTGTTTTCTGAGCAACACAGAACCGTCTGAAAATAGTATTACAATTTTTTTTTTTTTTTTATAAAAATAATAATAATATATATATATATATATACATATATATATATATATATAAAAAGGCATCGTCACTGAAAGGGTTACACAGTACTTATCGCTTCACTGTCGCCTCTATCTAGCGACTGACGTTATTGGTACTGCCCTATCTTACGTCGCTAATTTTATGTCCGCACAATTTATACTTGAATTTTCTCGTCATGCCATTCCTTTGATATATTTGTCATAAGGAGTGGTCTAAAATCTTGCGAAACTTGAATTCAAAGGCTTCCAGTCCAGAGATACCTATAATTAGAGCTGGACATTAGAAGAAAAAGGTAGGAAAAAAAAAAAAAAAAAAAAAAATGCTCATAAGACTTGGCCATATTTCGCCGATCATTTAATTTACTGTACATCTGATTTTGTTCTTATACCATTCCTCTTGTATCTAGAGAGTGCCATTGAAGACTCTGGGTTGGCTGCTCAAGATAAGGTAAGGGAGTTGTCAAGGGGGAGTCAATTGGCCTTGTGCAGACTCCCTTACACTTTGGATCTTGTGTACATATCTGGCCAATTGGAGAGGGATTCATTATCATATGCTAAACCAAAGATAACTGAAAAATGTCACTCGCTCTGTTTATCTGTATGTCTGTCTGTCTGTATATCTTTTTGTCTGTCTGTCTCTCTAGCTTACTAATCAGATTTTCGGACTAAATTATAAATCATACATAGTGGTACCGGTACTCACACTATACAATCTCTCTCTCTCTCTCTCTCTCTCTCTCTCTCTCTCTCTCTCTCTCTCTCTCTCTCTCTCTCTCTCTAGCCCTCTTTCTATCTCCTTCCTTCCACATCTTGTAGGATAAGTGCAACTGTTCCCATCCCCCCATAAATAGGAGTGTAGTGCAATACTCAGTCTCTCTAATTCCACTGCGAGTATCTCCCCGGAATGGACAGCAAGGTCCTTGTCATTCTCTTCTCCTACTCTCTTCTCCAATTTCATTATTTCTCTCCCTATCCTTGTTACCAATCCTCAACCTCCTCCCCAGCATATACAGTTATATGTCAGTGCTAAGGGGACATGGGCCGTTTTTTTGGCCTATTAATTCATTTATTCCTTTATTTCTTAGTTTCCTAGCTATTCCTCCATCAAGCTTAGAAAAAAAACCCCTAGACCCCCTTTCAAGATAAATTTGTACATTTTTCAGTAGACAAATTTCCCGGCCGGAGGCCGGTTCCTCTTAAAATTACGGGCTCGCTATCGCTTGCCAGGAAAAAATCGACACCTAAATGTCACGAAAGGTCTTAACATTGACAACTAAATTGGGTGAAAGGTGTTCAAATTGCCAAACTAATGGACCGAACGTCTTATAATCTCAAAACAAATGGGGCTTCACACGAGGGAGAAAGGGGACCAGAACAACGGCCCATCTCCCCTTAAAGGCTGACATCAGGGTACGCTTACGTCCCACCCCTGATTCATGATTGGTGCAACTGACATCACACACGCACCAAGCGGAGTTATGAACCACTATAAAATCAGGAGACGATGTTAAGTATAAGATCCCGACAGCAGTATGCCCGAGAACGCTTTCTACTTTAATTTGAAACGTGTTTAAGTGATTTCAGGTACGACTTATACATCTACTAATATATTATAATATTATATAGCCGATATGACACTATGCTATCTGGCAACTCTGGAAGTCTAAGGACCCGACTGCAGTATGCCCGAGAACACCTCCTCCTTGAATTTGAAACATGCTTAAGTGATTTCAGATTCTAATTTTATATCTAGTGATTTATCTTATATGTTATGGCCGAAATATATAGACATGGATTTCCTGTTAATGTAAAATGCTTGAGGTATTGATATATTTTTCACACAAATGATACATCGATACGAAGTTCATGATCTTACATTACGAAGCCCGTTGATTTGTATCGACTGGCTACGATTTTTGAGAGAGAGAGAGAGAGAGAGAGAGAGAGAGAGAGAGAGAGAGAGAGAGAGAGAGATAGAGAGAGAGAGAGATAGAGAGAAGAGAGAGATAGAGAGAGAGAGAGAGAGAGAGAGAGAGAGAGAGAGAGAGAGAGAGAGAGAGAGAGAGAGAGAGAGAGAGAGAAGAGAGGTTAACTGCATTGGTGAAAGAAAATGGAAGGAAACGAAATTCGAGATTGGTATGAGGTGAGGTCCAGGGGGTACTATTATAGCCTCAACACCGCTCTGATGAAACACCAGGCCTCGATACAAAGAGTTGATAGGGTACAGGGCCGATAATGCCGACTCAAAGGGGAACAATAATATCATTACTGTATTTCCACCCAGAACGTTCGACTGAAATTAATACTTGTAAGATTATATGAACGTAAGTACAAAATTTCGAAAGCTACTAGCTGCAAACGGTGCCAAGTGTGTGTGTGTGTGTGTGTGTGTGTGTCTGTGTGTGTGTGTGTTTGTGTGTGTGTGTGTGTGTGTGTGTATGTGTGTGTATATAGACAGGGTGTTTGAAAACGACACGACACCATCCAATTTAATGGTATATAATATACAGGGAACAAGAAGCAAACACCTATAACAAAAGTACAACAAGGTCGTATTATTGCCTATAATGAATAATATAAATTTATATTTATCAGTAAGGAGAGCATAGGGATACAATCTCAACATTTGAAGAAGTAGTTTATATAAAAAAAAAAATATATATATATATACTGTATATATATATATACAGTATATATATACAGTATATATATATATACGGTATATATATATATATATATATATATATATATTGCAACGCTATATAATCTTCATGGACCTTCATTCCCCACTTCTAAAGCCCACAGCGAATAGAATACATCAAATAGTAACTCCTCGTAGCTCGTTGTGAGACTCTGTCCGTCCGGATGGTGGAAAGGGATACAGCTCCCTGTTTTTGGGTTGACACTGATTTGATGGTGTGTGTATGTTTGTGTGTGTGTGTGTGTTGCATGGTTGGGAAGATATGGATCTGTGTTCAGACAATTGTCGCCTATTTTCGTCCATGGTATGGGCTTGGATTCATCTACATTAAAAAAATGTCTCTATCTTATTATTGGTACTGTACATAATAGGATATTGTTTTTTCTAGATATTCTTACGTCATGTTCCCTGTGTATTATGCCTTGTAATTTCGATGGTGTCATAGTGAAACACCCTGTATAAATATATACCGGTATATACAGTATATATACAGTATATATATATATATATATATATATATATATATATATATATATATATATATATATATATATATATATATATATATATATATATATATATAGAGAGAGAGAGAGAGAGAGAGAGAGAGAGAGAGAGAGAGAGAGAGAGACTATAATACACTCTGACCGTTTTTTCTGTAGTCGAGTTATGTTCTTATTTTTATCAACTGATTTTCTAATTATACAAAACTGGCCATTACATTTTTTTCTCATTTCAGCCGCAACCTCATCCATTACCTTTTTCGGCCAATATTCAGAGATCTATTAATTTTAAAATAATGATAAAAAACACCTCCCTGTCGTGCCTATGAAGAATGACTTTAGTGGGGAAGGATGTTAGACATTTTGGGGTCACCTTTCACACATATTTTGTTTTATTTAATACAAAAATAATTTAATTTTAACCAGGTAATTGTTTTGCTATATACATTGTACAGTTGCCCACATGAGTTTTGTTCCTCTTTGTGATCTTGTGTATGAAAGTAACATAGTACGAATTAATTGCGAGTGTCGTTTCGTTTAATTATCAGTGGACTACTCATATGCGTTAACCACTGCATCAGAAACTACACTCGAAGTTCAATCTTGCGCATAATATTTCCACGTATAAGATCCCAGAAGGAACAGAATTTATGTGGGCAACTACACATTGTAAACTATAGCAAATTCTAATCAAGGTAAATCACATGAAGTACTGCATATTGAGAGTGATTTGCTTAGTCAATATTAGTGTTTATTCTAATGTTTATAACAACCAATATATAAATCCCTCCCTCCTTGTCTGCTTGTTGATAAGTGTCTGTATTCATGTATATGTGTCTGTATAAGTGTCTGTATTCATGTATATGTCCGTTTTTCTCTCTTTCTATCTGTCTGTCTGTGTGTCTACCTACTTTCTCATTCTCGTTTAATTTCCATTGCGCGCTTTCTCTTTCTCTCTCTCCTTATCCTCGTTCTCATTCACTCTTTCCTTGTCAACCCACTCCCCTCTCTCTCCTCCCCCCAATTCCTACCTCTCTCTCTCTCTCTCTCCCCCCCTCCCCATAATATCCACCACCCTCTCTCTCCCAAACCCAATTACTGTCAGCTGATGAACTCCACAGGTATTTCCATTCAACGTTCGATATGGCCTGGCGACGATAGCACACCTTTCACTTTCCATTAATCATTTTGTTTTTGTTTACATTGAGGTTTATAGGGTGCGATCCATTTCTCCTTCATTGGCTTTCATGCCTGTCCAACATTGTGCTCCTTAGTATAAAACAATAGATTACAAATGAGAGCGCTTATAAATCTATTTCTGTGTTTATTTTAATGGCATGGATGTTTCTTTTCTTAACTATATATTTGAGAAATTCAACAATTGTACATAGAAGCAGCATCTTGTTTATTGAACTGCCTGTGTCTCATTATTCCCTCCCTAATCGATTTAAGATTTAACATGTCTAAGTTGTTCGAAGCCTCACTCGTTTGAATTTAAGTTTTAGTCTTAGCTTTCATCAAGTAAATTAAAATAAGACTTCAGAGGCTATCAACCCTTCTAGATGAAAAAGCCAGCAAACTGCAAGTCAAGAATAGCATCAGGACTAGAACCCATTTTCGAGAACTCCACCCCCTTCTCCTTTCACCAGCTAAGAGTTAAGTACTTATACGTTATGACTGCTCTAATCATTTGGGCTATAATAGATAATAGTTTTCATATTAATTAGGACAAATTAACTATGTAAACATTATTATTTTTTCTGCATTTTCCTGTGTAGTAATGTGTTTAAGAATGAACGAAACGTACTTAAATGCAATATATATACTGTATATATACTGTATATATATATATATATATATATATATATATATATATATATATATATATATATATTATATATTCATTCTAAACACTACCTCTTATTTTGTCTCATGCCTCTTTCGGGTTGATTCGTACTTGATACTTTGACATCAATTATTACCTAAATTTTACTCTAGTTAAAGTAAGAAACTTCCGTTTGATTTTTCTTCGCAGACAAGTACACCACGTCTATTGTAGTCGATTCAACACGGAGTTCTCGTAAATATTATAGATCATAAAGTAAAGGTTTTTTAGGGGGTCACCTGCTTTTTTTCTCTTTCTCTCCTGTTCTCTCTTTCTCTGGCTTGTATCCATTTGGCCCCATTCAGCCAACTGTTTTAAGACGTTTATCCCCACCCAGGCATCGATTTCTTCCTGGCGAGCGATAGCGAACCAGCATTGTATGGAAAATCCGGCTTCGCCGGAGAAATTTTTCTATCGAAAAATGTACAAATTTAGCTTGCTGTAAAACAATATGTATATATATGCTGGCTCTCACCACTCGCCAGGAAAATATTGATACCTGGATGGGGGTAAACGTCTTAAAACAGTAGGCTGAATGGGGCCGAATGGATACAAGCCAAAGAGAGAGGGAGAGAAAGAGAACAAAAGCGAGGTGACCCCCCTTAAAACGCCAAAGAAGTTAATGAATTTACTCACCACCAGGAAGCTTGTGACAGATACCCTCGGGCCTAACTCCAGCGGTTCCAGGCCTGAGGAAAAAGAAAATAATTATGAACACAAACATTATAATAGTGATGATAACACTAGAACATTTAGTACGTAACATTCAATTATATACAAACAAAAAATATCTCCCTCATGTTTAGCCCTATTAGTTTTGAAATTGTTAAAAATATTTTAAGACCATTTGTGAAATTTAGGTGTTGAGCGATAGCGAGATGTAATTTAGAAGGAATCGGCCTTCGGCCGCTACATTTTTCTATAACACAAATTTTACATAATCTAGAAGGGGGATCTTGGGGATGTTTTTTAAGCTTGATGGGTGTCTTGGGAGGAAACTAAAATAAACACAATAATAAATACATATATTCATAAATATATCAACACATATATATAAATCTTGCCTTAACTGACAGGCCTCCCCTTAAGGTAAGTGATCCAGTTTATCAGACCTTTGGCTTAGGATGGTAGGGAAGGTCAGTAAGGTGCCTTGAGAGGAAGCAAATATAGTCTAAACCATTCTTATTTGGTATGTTAATATTTATAATATTAATAATGATGATGATGATACTACTACTACTACTACTACTACTACTAATAATAATAATACTAATAATAATACTAATAATAAAAATAATAATAATGACAATATGCCAACTGGGGAGATTGTATGCACCAATCGAGCAGGGCAGTACCCAGGGGAGGCCACGAAGGCATATGATAAGGAGGTGCTGGTACTACTGTTTAATGTGCCTGGCTTCCCCCACTGCTTCCATTTGTGCCTCACCTATATACTGTATAGAGTAACCCAGCTAACACTCACAAACACCTTCTCCTCCTATTAATTTCACTACACTTCTGCTTATCAGAATTCATTTATCCCCAGAGCTACTACTCTTTGGAATTCACTTCCCTCGAATTGCTTTCCACAAACTTACAATTTACAAATGTTTAAATCCAGTTGTTACAAACATTTTATGAATGGAGGATACCTTTAGGCACATGGACCTTTTTGTTTTATCTGTGTTTTTCCTTCCTCCGTTCATTGTCTCTTTAAAAAAAAAAAAAAAAAAAAAAAAAAACTTAACAAGCGGTGACCACGGGATTGGGCCCATACAGGATTGGGACCACTTAGGTTAGGTAAGGTTAGGTTAGGTAAGGTTAGGTTAGGTAAGTTAGGTTAAGTTAGGTTAGGTTAGGTTAGGTTAGGTTCCAATCCCGTAGGCCCAATCCCGTATGGACCCAATTCCGTATATTCCGTATGGGCCCAATCCCGTATGGGCCCAATCCCTATGGAACCTTAACAAGCTTATCACACTTCTTTCTAACACACCTAAATTACCTCTAACGTACTTTGATTTTAGCTCTCTATCACTCCTTCAGGAAGCTTTGCCTTTTGTCTTCTTCATGCACATAAGACAAAACATATATAGAAAACATTAGTATATAATATGACAACTAATGAATAAAGACAAGTAGGATGTTGAGGATTATCAGTATGGTGTCTTGAGAAGAAACCAACATAGTTTGAACATATTCTATTCGACGACATATTTTTCACTATATTATAAACTTTAACCGTGTGTCCCGCAAGCACAAGATGTCCCACAGAAGCCCAACACGCCAAGCAATAACGTTTGGGTGATATTTCCGGTTTTGCCTCTGTGTGTGTGTGTGTGTGTGTGTATGTGTGTACTTACTCTAGTTGTACTTACTCTAGTTGTATTGCGGGAGTGAGCATGCTCGTTATTTCCCGCCTCCTATATGTGTAGGTGTTATATGTATCGTTGGAATGGCTGTGGATGTGTGTGTAGTCTGTACTTTTAGCCAATTGGCGACATCGGAAACGAAGGCTTAGGGTGGATCTGTATGGTACCATTCTCACTATAGACGGTACCGTCTCGCCCGAAGGCTTAGGTAGCCATCAGCTTAGGTGAACCATATGATACCCATCTCGCCTTGTACCATTTTTGCCAACCCCAGATGGGACGTCACAACGTCGTCCACTTATTCCAGGTACCTATTTACAGCTAGGTGAACTGAGGCTAACACATGAAAGGAGACAAGCCCAATTTGTCTCCGCCCGGCCGGGGGATTGAACCCCCGACCCCTCGAGTGTGAGACGAGAGCGCTACCTACTAGGCTACGGGCTGTGTGTGTGTGTATGTGTGTGTGTGTTCTATAAAATAAATGAAATCAGGACGATGCAAACTATTTTTTTTACTACTATTACGATTACGTTCTAGAAGTAAAGGTGTAGTAATTGTTGACTGCACCATCTTCGTGGCTAATATTGCCGATTGTACTCATATTAGGACGTACCTCTGGGAATAAAAAGGGAAGGGAATATCTCAACTATCCTATTAGCTCTTATATATATCTCCAAAAATGAATAAAATCGTTCCTTAAAAGCCAAAGAAAAATTAATTGCCCAATAGGTGGTGTTCTGAGAGTGAGGGTCCGGTGTCTAGGGGGTGAGACAGTGAAGCACGAAGGCGAGGCAGCTCCAGAGATGGGCTTGCTTCGAGCCGTGAGTGGCGCAAACCAAGCGCCGTGCATCTTGCGAAGGTAAGATGGCAAAGGCTGGTTGCAGGTCTAAGTGCTTCACATGTATCACTCCCTAGACTGAAACGAGACCTTATCGGCTTCACAGTTGAATGTACAGCGGTTGAGTGTACAGGCTCTCAGCCTATGCGTGTGAGACGGAGTAAGTTGGAATATAGAAAAAAATAATAAATAAATAATGTTAAGGTAAACAAAGCACAAAGGCAGAAGTCAGCAGGTTAATGCAGTGACAAGCACGGGCCAAACCTTGCAATCAAAGTTCAAGTCAACCCAACAAAGCGATATATTTTGATTAGCCTCGACGGTCCCGGAGCAATAGGCTTTGACAGACACACACGCCCTTAAGCGGTAGGCTGTATCTTAAGCCTTACTTTCACTAACATAAACCTATCAAAGAGAACACCAGCATTTTTTTTTTTTTGGGGGGGGGGAGATTATAATTATGTATTTCTTGTTTGACAGCTTCACATGGTAAGCTTATTATAAATCAATCCCTCTTTTTTTCTGTGAGGGGGCACTTGTTACAGGTAGCTTTGCCTTTTGTCTACTTCAGACACATAGAAAAATAAACATTCATAGTTTAATTTCCATTGGCAAAACAAGTCTCCGTCATATACATAAAACAAAAATAAATATAAAAAACATTTTCTCTCTAGTTTCTAATGCAAAGATATAAAGTCCCACAAATATTGCTATAAAATATTGTTCATCGTTAAATACCGGAATAAGCGCTCGTGTAACACCGACTAAAAGCTATTGGAAGCAACATGATGGAATAGGACATTTGATTGTGTGCTTCCTGCTTGATGCTGCTTGACACTTTCTAATGCCCAATGATTTATGATGGTGTTAAGGGGGGTTTGTGGACCCCCCTCTCCCTCAGGTTTAGCCATATTTCTTTTGAGATTTTAAGACATTCAACACGTTAGTTTGGCATATTTAAGACCTTTCGTGCCATTTAAGTGTCAATGTTTTCCTGGTTTAAGATAGCCAGTCTGCAATTTAGGAAGAATCAGCCTTTGGCCGGGACATATTTCTACCGAAAATTTTACATATTTAGCTAAAAATGGGGCTGTGGAGTATTAATTTAGTCTTATTTATTCTTTTAAAGGGGGTTCTGGAGAGACATTTTTCTAAGTCTAGAGGATGAACTAAAAATGCATTGTTCGAAAATGGCAAAACAAGTAAAACCCCTCAATGACAATTAAACAAAATATAATAATATTTCCCAAGACATTGCACCAGATAGAGTTAAGTCATTGTATAAGGTAGTATGACTCACTCACTCTCGCTCTCTTTCCACAGACATAATCTTACAGACAGACAACCAGACAGACAGACAGACAGACAGATCAAATGAAGTAGAATCCCTTTGCGGCCATTATATACTTTTGTAAAATTGTCGTGTGGTAGCCATTAAGGGAGCCCACCTCGCTTTTTTTTTCTATTTCTCTCCCTCTCTCTTTGGCTTGTATCCATTCGGCCCCATTCAGCCTACTGTTTTAAGACGTTTACCCCCATCCAGGTGTCAATATTTTCCTGGCGAGCGGTAGCGAGCCAGCATATATATATATTTGTTTTGACAGCAAGCTAAATTTGTACATTTTTCGATAGAAAAATGTCTCCGGCGAATCAAGATTTCTCCATACAATGCTGGCTCGCTATCGCTCGCCAGGAAGAAATCGACACCTGGATGGGGATAAACGTTTTAAAACAGTTGGCTGAATGAGGCCGAATGGATACAGGCCAGGGAAAGAGAGAAAAGGAGAGAGAGATAAAAAAAAAACGGTGACCCCCCTTAAGGAATATTGTCGAATAATAGCCAGAGTACAAACAAAAAACATCGCGGTGATAATTAAAGTGAACTATTAATGCTGGTGATTTCAATAGGACAGGAACTAGTGATCCAACGACATAAACCGTAATAAATGATTTATGAGTAGCTATAATTAGACGGATATATTTATTTAGCTTAAGGGGGGTGACCTGCTTTTGTTTGATCTCCTTTTCTCTCTGTATCTGGCTTGTATTCATTCGGCCCCTTTCAGCCTACTGTTTTAAGATGTTTATCCCCATCCAGGTGTTGATTTGTTCCTGGCGAGCAATAGCGAGCCAGCATTGTATGAAGAAATCTGGCTTCGCCGGAGACATTTTTCTGTCGAAAAATGTACAAATTTAGCCTGCTGTCAAAAACATTTATAAAATGGCTCGCTCCTGCTCGCCAGGAAAAATTCGACACTTGGATGGGGAATAACGCCTTAAAACAGTAGGCTGAATGGGGCCGAATGGATACAACCCAGAGAGAGAGAGGGAGAGGAAAACAAAAACTCGGTGGGCCCCACTAAGGCGAATTTGTGGGAGACGAAACTTGAATTGATATATTTTAGCGCTTTTATTTATCCAGAGATCACTGATAGGGTGATAATCACAGGGTCATTTTAGCGGACACAAATGTATTAAGGGGAGATGGGTCGTTTTTCTGACACACCTTCTACCTCATGATTAGCCCCATTAGTTTTAAGATTTTAAGATGTTTGCCCCATTAGTTTGTCGATTTTAAGATCTTCCGCCCCATTTCCTTGTCAATATTAAGACCTTTTGTGCTATTTATAATTAGGTGTCGATTGTTTTCCGGGAGAACGATAGTGAACCTGTAATTTTGGAAGAACCTGCCTTCGGCCTGGACATTTTTCTACCGAAAAATGTACAAATGTATCTAGAAGGGGTATCTAATGGATTTTTTAAAGTTTGAGTGAGGTCTGGGGAGGAAACTAGAAAAATAAATAATAAATGAACATATCGACCAAAAAGTGAACCATCTCCCCTTAAGGAGGGTGACCTGCTGTTTTGTATTTCTTTCATTTTCTCTCTTTCTCTGGCTTGTATCCATTCGGCCCCATTCAGCCTACTATTTTAAGACGTTTATCCTCATTTAGGTGTCGATTACTTCCTGGCGAGCGATAGCGAGCCAGTATTATATGAAGAAATCCGGCTTAGCCGGAGACATTTTTCTATCGAAAAATGTACAAATTTAGCCTGCTGTCAAAAACATTTTTTAAATATGCTGGCTCGCTACCGCTCACCAGTAAAAAAATAACACCTGAATGAGGATAAACGTCTTAAAACAGTAGGCTGAATCGGGCCAAGTGGACACAAGCCAGAGAAAGAGAGAAATGGAGATACAAAAAGCGGGTCACCCACCTTAACCC
The DNA here is from genome assembly GCA_032716605.1 of Paralithodes platypus. Taxonomy (NCBI): domain Eukaryota; kingdom Metazoa; phylum Arthropoda; class Malacostraca; order Decapoda; family Lithodidae; genus Paralithodes; species Paralithodes platypus. The sequence continues at coordinate 35,904,024 of CM064488.1, forward strand.
GTTCCGTACCGGCGACCTCTTTTCAATTTTATTCTAGCTATATTTAGATGATTTTATGCAGTTTAAGAAGGATCGGTGGTAGTAAAAATGGTGAAGTGAGATAGTTCGAAGCCGGTTAATTGCTGGAGGCCCTGTTTAAACTTAATAAAATCGTCTAATAGTAGCTAGAGTAAAGTTAAAAGGACGCCGCCGGTACAGAAGGGGTTAACCTGATACTTTGCTATCGTGTTTTTTACGCCAACAACATTTCAACCTAATTTTCACTGAAATCGGCAAAATAGATTGGATTTGTTTTTATAATGTACACTAAATCAGCAAGAATAGATATAGGAACTAATGTAAAAGAGCAATCAATGATATATATTTGTGTTCGAGAATGTACAATTACCAACATCATTTCTGTTCCTCATCGTGATCTTATGTATGAAAACAAAATTAGTATGCATGAATTGCGAGTGTGGTTTCTTTTAATAATCAGCTGACTAATCAGAAGAGTTAACCACTGCATAAGAGACTACACTCGTAATTGACCACTTGCGAGTTTCAGGCTATAAGGAAGTTGGAGTTGTAGACATCGATATTTAGCAGAATTACCAGCTATAATACGGTTTTAGTACATTTATTAACACATAAAACCAAATTCAACATACTCTTTATCCATCAGAAACCTACATTATTATTGCATTTCTGTTTACTATCGATGTCTACAGCTCCAACTTCCTTATAGAACGAAACTCGCAAGTGGTCAATTCAGCCATGCCCATTATGATTCTATGTATAAGATCACGGAGAGGAACAGAACTTATGCGAGCAACTGTATACACTGGCGAGAATTAGGCCATTTAAGGGAGGCCACCTCGTTTTTTTCTTCTATTTCTCTCCCTCTCTCTTTGGCTTATATCCATTCGGTCCCATTCAGCCTACTGTTTTAAGACGTTAACCCCCATCCAGGTGTCAATATTTTAATGGCAAGCGGTAGCGAGCCAGCATATATGTATATTTTTGTTTTACAGCAAGCTAAACTTGTACATTTTTCGATAGAAAAATGTCTTCGGCGAAGCCGGATTTTCCATACAATGCTGGCTCGCTATCGCTCGCCAGGAAGAAATCGACACCTTGGATGGGGATAAACGTCTTAAAACAGTTGACTAAATGAGGCCAAATGGATACAAGTCAGAGAAAGAGAGAAAAAGAGAGAAAGATAAACAAAGCAGGTGACCCCCCTTAACGACAGTAAAACAGACATTAACTTAGTTATTAGTGTTACGTTAAGTCCAATAAATTTCCGTGTTGACATATATGTATTGTACTAAACGGGTATCAATATATCTCCAACAAATAAATTCTAGCTAAGCAATATATTCCATGGGGTAAAATAATCGAAAGGAAGGAAAATACATGCACCAATATAAACAAAATAATAAAACAAAATACATAATATATTACATGCAATACCTAAGACAAGTAAGGCAGCATATAACTAAGATAGTGTTTGTAGTAAAACAATATTCAGGTAAAATGGAAGTATTGTGCAAGAATACAAAAGATATGTCACAAAATAGAAGGACACTAAGATATACACGAGAAATGAGCAAGATACGGGGGAAAATATGAAGTGAAATGTGTAAAGCTTGTAAAATGGAATGGGAAACAGAACCAGGCGTGAACATCCAATAAATCCATGTTAATGACAATCAGCAAGAGAGAGAGAGAGAGAGAGTGTGTGTGTGTGTGTTTGTGTGTGTGTGTGTGTGTGTGTGTGTGTGTGTGTGTTTGTGTGTGTGTGTGTGTGTGTTTGTGTGTGTGAACGAGAACACTAATAGATATATAATGAATAGGCCAATTGATTCCAACTAGATGATGCAGTGTTTTAAAGCGCCATTGGTAAACAAATTAATCCGGAGACGCGCGCGCAACAAGACCCATAAAAAAAATATATATATACAACCTGGAAATAAAAGTGAAAAAGAGTGGAAAATATTGGGTTAATGTGGACCAAGAGAGAGAGAGACTTTAAAGGACGCGATTTGGTGAGATAGCGGGGGTAAGTGACGGTGTGTGATAGATAGTGGAGATTAGAGTGAGTGAGATAGTGAGAGAGAGAGGGGGCGGGGGGGGGGGGGGGGGGGAGATTTAGAGCGAGCCAGGGCCCATGGAGCAACTTCCGACTGCAGAGAGAGAGAGAGAGAGAGAGAGAGAGAGAGAGAGAGAGAGAGAGAGAGTTACAAGGAATAGTTAGTATCTTAAGAGACCTTGCAGTCCATTCCGAGGAGATACTCGAAGTGGAAGGAGAGAGACTGTTTAGTGCACAACACTCTTTACAGAGTGTGCAAAATACTATCTACTCTCTTCTTGAACTATTCTACTGAAAAACTATTTACAACTTCGGAGGGAAGTTTGTTCCAGGTAGAATAGATCTTATATGTGAAATTTTTTCAAAAAATACTAGTGCTGAACCTTTTCAATTCTAATTTCCAGCCATGGTATTCATATTGAGGCTAACCATTTTGCTATAATCCACATTGTCAAACCCATTAAGTATTTAAAAAAACTTCAATGAGCTGCCCACGTAGTCTGCGTGTCTCCAATGGGAAGAGATCAAGAGCTCTCAACCGGTCCTCGTAGCTCACTCGATGGAATAAGCTTTGAGAGAGAGAGAGAGAGAGAGAGAGAGAGAGAGAGAGAGAGAGAGAGAGAGAGACCCTCAGTGCAAGTGTGATTATACGAAAATAACAAGTATTTTCATAGTTTTTCACATACATCCAAAACAGATAGAATTGTAACAGAGACTTCAGCAAGGTTCACACATTGGCGAGTCGGAGCGCAACTCCAACGCGAGTGATGAAATTTTTGCACTCGCCAATGATTATCCCAAATTCGCCGACACTCGCCGACACTCGCGCAGACTCGCGTGGACTCGCGGTGGACCGCGTAGACTCGCGAACGCGGCCAAAATTTTTGTACAGACACAAAAATTGGAGAGTCAAGTGGGAGTAGGACGCCAACTCGCATAGAGTCGCGTACACTCACGTAGACTCACGTAAACTCGTGAAAACTCCTGTAGACTCGTGTGACACTCATGTAGACTCGCGTGACACTCATGTAGACTCGCGTGACAGTCACGTTGTACTATTTAGAAATTTAATGATCGCGAGTCTACACGAGTTTACACGAGTCCACGCGGGTCTACGTGAGTCTACACGAGTACAACAGGAGTCTACACTATAGTAAACAACCAATATTGCCAAAGGCGAGTTTAACGGGAGTCAATCAGGAGTCAACACGACGCTAACGCGAGTTAACACAGGGTAACGCGAGTGTAACACGCGTAAACGAGAGTACCCACGTGGTGGTCTGGATTTCACAATATATGTCGCGAGTCTATGCGAAACAAACACGAATTTACGCGATATTAACGTGAGTCTATGCGAGTCTATGCGAAACCAACGTGAGTCTACACGAGTAACGGTGAAACCAACGTGAGTCGACGCGAGTGGTGTGCGACTGCTGGCAACACCGCTTATTCTCGTTCTTATAAAGACCCCACCATCTGAGGAGCTACCGTGATTACCCACGTCACAGTAGAGGAACTTGTAGTCGGCGTCTACAATAGCCATGAGCACGATGGAGTGGAAGCCTTTGTAGTTGAATTCTGTACCGGCATTTGGAGGGCATTTGATGGCACAGTGCTTTCCGTCGATGGCACCAACGGTATGTGGGAAATCCCAGCGCTTGGCAAATTCACTGGCAACATCCTTCCACTCCGCTGGTGTCCTGGGGCAACGTATAACCTCCTCCTGGTATCCTGCAATGATGGCTTCGCATGTTGCAGGCACAATGAGGGAGATGGTGTTCCGGGCCACACGGAACGCGTACTGTAGGCTAGGATATGAGTCACCAGTGGCCAGGTAGCGGAGTGTGATTGCAATCCTCAGCCCAGGTGACAAAGCATCCCTCCAGAAGGTGTGCTGCTTCTCTACCCTAGGCCCGACACGTGCCACCAACTCCCTAAACAGGTGGACGTCCACACGTAGGAAATTCCAGAATCCTTTGGGGTCCTCTCTCTTAAGCTCCTCCATAAGTTGTTCGTACACACCGAACTATGGCCGTCTCAGTAGCCACCTCCTAGCCCAAACTCTCATTCGTGGCCTTTCCCCTTGATGTCTTTCTTCAGCCTCCTTCTCCTCCAGCTCCTCGAGGTCTAGGAGACGCATCTGCATTTTCAGTATGAGCACAGCTGCCGCTCTCTTCCTCCTGATGGACATGGTGTGTGGGTGGGTGGGTGGGTTGGTGGGTTGGGCTGTATCCTGCAGAGTACGTCCGTCCGTGGTGGTGTTGCGTGGTGTGAATAATGGTGCCAGTGGGGGCCTCTTTATATACGTATCCTGACACTCGCCAACACTCGCACACACTCGTGTTAGACTCCCATACACTCCTGTAAACTTCCTGTAGACTCGCGTTCATCTCGTGTAAACTCATGTAAACTCGTGTAAACTCCTGTGACACTCGTGTAGACTCCCGTAAACTCGCACTATTCGTACCCTGGAATTTGACCGTTATTTTTCAAATTTTGGCGGTGCATGTTGGGGTCGTGTTACACTCGCCGACACTCGCGGATACTCCTGTAAACTCGTGTAAACTCGTGTAAACTCATTTAAACTGGTGTTATTTTCGTGTTACATGCGTGTATACTCGCATCAGATGCTACTCGCGTTGGGTTCGGGCTCCATCATGGTGAGTATGCGGCGAGTGTGACTCGCGTTGGCCTCGCGCTCCGACTCGCCTATGTGTGAACCTACCTTAAAGGTAGGTAAGGGTAATGGATTATTCTTGGGCTGTCGTCGTACCTCCCCCTCCCCCCCCCCCTCTCTCTCTCTCTCTCTCTCTCTCTCTCTCTCTCTCTCTCTCTCTCACACACACACACACACACACACACTCACTCACTCACGCACACGCACACGCACACACACACACACATTCATCACTACATTATCTGTCCCCAACATCCACCAATTGGCCTAGTTTCTCCAAATGACAGTCTTATCGATGTATCAGGTCTCGATCGGCAGTTTGGCACTCTATAAATTCTCCTTAAATATGTTGAGATTTAGGTAAAGGTTGTGGTCGGAAGTTGCCCAATTTGATCTCTCTCTCTCTCTCTCTCTCTATATATATATATATATATATATATATATATATATATATATATACTGTATATATATATATATATATATATATATATATATATATATATATATATATATATATATATATATATACAGTGTATATTATATATTTATACCTTTTTCTCAGTCCAAACCGACCTTCTTACAACCAATTTCGACAATCAAGAGTTGCCAGTGTATCTAATGTGATTATCATATTATATTTAGTCACTCTAAACTGGCATTTAAAATACGAAGACAATTTTTACACGTAAATGTCATATTCCAATATGTTGAATCATCATGGGATGATTGGGAAACGTCTATTTACTCTCTTGATTGTCGAAATGTGTTACGAAAACATAACTTCGGAATAACAAAAGGTTTGTTATGAGCTGTTTATAGGTGTGATCTTGATCTAAAGAATATTTTCTTTCAATAACATATATTATGGTTATTTGCATATCAATCTCAAAATATATTAACTTTGAGCCACAGAAAAACAACCGAAGATGACAACGATTTTTTTTTGGTAATGCCATACTGGGTCATTTTTTAAACGTATTACTATTATTATTGATAGCGTAATGCATAAGTGCGCGGAATTTCGATGTGAGTATCCTAGGTTCGAGTCCTTGGAGTGCCACATGTATTTGTTGATTTCATTAATTGAGTTTAGAGGTAAAGTTGGTTGGTGGAAAAAACATAATAATTTAACGAATTGTACGGTATGTATTTTTTCTTAAGCAGTTTATAGACAGTTAAAATTAGTCTGATTACTCACATTATGTAAATTATAAAATACATGATGGCTGGTTCTTTACCATAGTCATAGGCCTAAATTTTCTTCTGGATCTGGGTTTACAGGATATGATCTGTATCGCCTCAGAAATGGAATCACTTCTTCCTTGGCGCATGTACAGTATTATCTACCCACCAATTATCGTGAACATCTCCGGATCACCTCCTAAATTGAATCACTTACACCTTGGCGCATATTCTATCTGCCCACGAACTTTCGAGAAAATATGTTAGTAACGTTGTGAGATATTTTGCTTACGAACAGACAGGTAAACAACAGGAGGCGATAACATAACCTCCGTCCAACTTCGGTGTCGGAGGTAAATATCAAAAGCATAGTTTAAGATTAGGCTATACAGTTTGCTTGCAATTATACGTACATTCCTAAATACCTAAATAGTATGCTCAAACCTACCTCTGGCGGGTGTACGGTCGCCCTAATAAGTCATGTCCCAGCTGTCATTACGTTTGGCTTGCTATGTGCTGTATTAATGTCTGTCAGATTTTGAATAGGGTGGGTAAGTGTAGGAACATGTTTGTATATTTCACTCGTTATGAAGAAATGAAGCTTAGATATTGCTGATACCAATTATTGATCAAAACATACTTGGTGCGGAGACATCACTTATTAGCGCGACTGTACGGTCTATAATGTAAGGAGTTAATCAGAGTAAAGGCATTATTATCCTACATACGAATTGGCTAATCACGTTGAAAAAAAAAATAAATCTCTCTCCCTCCATTCGGGAAGGGTGTGGTCGCCTGCCTAAGATCCGCCTGTCTGTGTCCTTGGCCGGAGATTTTGTCAAGCAGGAGTGGACGAGTGTGTAAAGTAGTCTATTATATATGTATGTGTGTACTCTCTCTCTCTCTCTCTCTCTCTCTCTCTCTCTCTCTCTCTCTCTCTCTCTCTCTCTCTCATCAGTAAGTATATAAATGTAAATTCCCTTTCAGACTCATTTCTTTCTATCCGAAATATACACTTTCCTTGGGGATCTCCTGACCCACTAGGTTACACTTCATGCTATATTCCTGCACGGCTTTTTAGCCGGAGGGAGCGGAGGGTGGTGAGAGAGCCTTCTGCTTTGATGTCCTATTCTTCTACTATAAACTGTCCCTGTTACTTGAAGTATTAACGCCAGACGACCTTGTAGAGACTGCAATGTCTGTGTGGTCTGAGTATTTATGTACCTCTGTGTAAACCTTTATTTCTCTCTACTTATCTACGATACTTATCTATCATTTGTTATCCTCTCTCTCTCGTACAATCGCGCTAATAAGTGATGTCTCGGCACCAAAATATGTTTTGATCAATAATTGGTATCAGCAATATCTAAGCTTCATTTCTTCATATCGAGTGAAATATATAAATATGTTCCTACATTTACCCACCCTATTCAACATCTGACAGACATTAATACAGCACAGAGCAAGCCAAATGTAATGACAGCTGGGACATGACTTATTAGCGCGACCGTACATAGACGCACTCAGAAACATCCATTCTCTCTGACACGAGAGAGAGAGAGAGAGAGAGAGAGAGAGAGAGAGAGAGAGAGAGAGAGAGAGAGAGAGAGAGAGAGAGAGACAGAGAGAGAGAGAGAGAGAGAATTTACTCCCCATGTGTCCTTATCCCGGATGTAAGGGAGGGGAAGGGATGGGTGTGGGGGTGTGGGGGGGGGAGGAGGAGGAGGAGATGGGGGGGGGGGGGTCAGTACAGTTGACAACCTCTCGTCCACTTATTCTGGTTATCCTTAGACGATTGTATTCATCTTAGGAAGTATATGCGTGGGTCAGATCGTTAATTATGGTACAGTAGTTTGTTTACCATTCGACACCAAAACAAATATTCTTAACCTTTTCGGTATCCCTTACTGTATTCTTTCATTTAATAAAACTATTAGTATTCGATTTTATTCAGCTTAGGAATGGTCTGTGGAAGTCAAAGGATTAATTGTAATATCCTTTATCCCTTCAATTCCTAAGGGCCTTCCTAAACTGAGCACATTCGTCTTTTAATAACCAGCATAAAATGTATAAAGGCATCATAGTACTGAAATAGTTAAGAGAATAGGTAACCTTAAATGTTTGTATATTATTATAACTTGAGTAATAATAGCATTCAATAATATTCAAATGACGCCAACCCATTGAAGATGAGTTTTGTGGCAATTTCCGATCTAAAGAAATTGTCGGAAGAGCTCTAACGTAAAAAATAATTACATTCATATAAAATTAATACGTAAAACTTGCAGAACAAACAATCTAAAACAATAAAGGAACAAAAGACCAAAGAACTTAGCAAATAATAACAAAATAATAACAAAAATACAATAAATAATCCTATTATACAATACTGTATATGCACGCCCAAGGAACTCCTATTGACAACACTCCTGATTTTGGCCATCTGGAAAAAAAAAAAAAAAAAAATAGAAGAATGTAAAATCAACCCCCTCAGGATAATTAATTTCCATGTGGATTGGCCTCTTCGTCGGCGTGTACTGACAGGCTGGACAAAAAAGAGACTACTGAGAGGAAGGATTTTGTTTATTTGTTTTAACCCTTCCAAGATCCCATTCTCCTACTCGACGAGACAGAGAAACGGGCGAGGGAACGCGAAAGTGGTCCCGAACCCTGAGAATAGGAACTTTAAAAGTTGTTTCTGTTCGGGCTCTGTCTCGTGTCGGCCACCCCCAGCAATGGGATATGCACCTGAGTATATTAAAAAAAAAAAAAATATATAAAAAAAAAAAAAAATCCCATTACGCATTTTGTCGGGTTTTTGGCTATTATTAGAAGATTCTATCCAGATTAGGACTAGAATGCAATTTTAGAATACGATGATACGTTCTTCATTTAATTCTGACTATGATTAGACGATTTTATTAAGCTTGGAAAAGATCTGAGTGAGATAGAGTTCATAGAGATACTAATTTGCACCTCTTTGATTCCTCTGCATAAAATCCTAATTAAATTCCTAGCTGCGTTTTTTTTATTTTTTTATAATAGCCTGAATTTTATGAAGTAAGGCGTCCATCAAATACTGAATGGGTCAAGGTAACTTCTACCTGTTTTTGGTTCTGTGTCTGAGGAATGAGGGGTATCACACTAGAGCTTTCATCGTCAACTTTTTTCGGCAACATAACTGGGACATTTTTGAACTGGTATCAGAAACTATACTGACAATATATGACAATAGATGACATTAGATGGCTGAAATATTTAATAAGTTAACATCATCAGCTGCCAGACCAGGTTAAACAGCGTCTAAATATAGCTAGCATATAGTAACATAGACGCACACTTAAAAACAAAAATAAAAAAATATAAATAAATAATAATAATAATAATAATAATAATAATAATAATAATAATATTAATAATACTACTACTAATAATAATACAGTAACTTGTACCGGATTCTAGCCTCCGACAAAATTCATCGCTAAAAGTGATCGTGTGCCGCCGACGTAAACGACTTCCGGTAACATGGCATCTCCTTATACGTATAAGTGTTTGTTTCACAGGTGATTAATGAGGGTTCCTTTATCAGGCTAGACTTGTTAACACTTCTTCCTCAATGCTAAGGACGGCCAGATGAATTTAGTGTGTGTGTGTGTGTGTGTGTGTGTGTGTGTGTGTGTGTGTGTGTGTGTGTGTGTGTGTGTGTGAGAGAGTTTGGTGAGAAAGAGAGAGAGAGAGAGTATTGCTGAAACCAAGACATAATGTATAATATGTAAGAAATAATAACATTTGTGATTATAATAAGGACAAATATTGCAACAATTATAATCGGGTTCAAAGTACTACTGCTCATGATGATAGAAGTGTTGAGGATAATTTTACAGATACTGAAACAGATAGGTAACCACCGCCAATGGCTCTCCTCTCACTCTACTGACCAAGCTGGTGAACAAGCCTACGTCTTTTCTATCATAAATGACCTAGAGCAGCTGGTCCAGCAACCCACCCGTATCCCGGATCGCTTCGGAGATCGGCCCAACGTTCTTGACTTATTTCTGACTTCTAACCCATCTTCTTATACTGTCAATCTTTTCTCTCCTTTGGGCTCCTCCGACCATAAACTTATCTCCGTCACCTGTCCTATCTCTTCAGTACGGCCATCCGATCCTCCCAGCCGGCGGCGCTTGTGGCACTTTGGCGCTGCTGACTGGGAGGTTCTCCGGCAGTACTTCTTTGATTTCCCATGGAATGACTTCTGCTTCCGTAGCCGAGGACCCTCGGAGAGTGCTGAACGCATTACCGAGGTAATCCTCTCGGGCATGGAAGCGTGCATTCCATTTTCTTTCTCTCAGTCTAATGCAAAAAAATCTTGGTTTACTCACGCTTGTTCTACTGCTGTCCACAATAAGGAGGAAGCATTCAAACGGTACCGACGCCTTAAAACTCAAGAATCTCATTCTTCCTATGTTTCTGCCCGGAATCAAGCCAAATCTGTTCTTCGACTTGCCAAGCACTCTTTCATCAATAATAAAAGCAACTGAACTATCCAACTCTAGCTCTTCGCAAGCTTTCTGGCATCTAGCCAAAAACCTCTCCAACAACTTTTCTTCCTCGTCTTTCCCTCCCCTTTTCCACTCTGATGGCACAACCATCACTTCTACCTCTGACAAAGCTGAACTCTTCGCTCAAACTTTTGCCAGAAACTCTACCTTGGATGATTCCGGTGCGATTCCTCCCTCTCCACCCCCCTCTCTCCTACTTATGCCTAATATCCTAATCTCTTCTAAAGATGTACTTTCTAACCCCCTCTGGGCTTAATACTAAGAAGGCGTACGGTCCGGACGGTGTTCCTCCTGTTGTACTTAAAAACTGTGCTTCCGTGCTGACCCCCTGCCTAGGCAAACTCTTTCGTCTCTGTCTCTCCTCTAACGTCTTTCCTTCTTGCTGGAAGTTTGCTCTCATTCAACCTGTCCCAAAGAAGGGTGACCGCTCTCAACCCTCCAACTATCGTCTAATTGCTCTCATCTCTTGTATCTCTAAAGTTTTTGAAACTATTCTTGCTTCCAAATTTCTAAAGCATTTCTCTTCTCATAATCTGCTCTCAGATCGCCAGTATGGCTTCCTTAAGGGTCGCTCTACTGGTGATCTTCTTTCATATCTTACTAACTCTTGGTCATCCAACTTTCGGGACTTCGGCGAGACTTTTTCTTTTGCACTAGACATATCGAAGGCCATCGATAGAGTCTGGCACAAGTCTTTAATTTCCAAACTGCCCTCCTTCGGTTTCTGTACCTCCATCTGTTCCTTTGTCTCTAATTTCCTTTCCGGCCGTTCCATGATGGCGATGGCCATCCACAACTGCAGCGGTTGTGGACGGCCATCGCTCAATTCCTCATCCTATCAACTCCGGTGTTCCTCAGGGTTCTGTCCTATCTCCTATTCTCTTTCTAATTTTTATAAATGATCTTCTCAACTATACATCTAGTCCCATCCATTCATATGCAGACGACTCTACTTTACACCACTCAATTGGTTTTCCAGAACGCCCCAGCCAGCAGTCCCTCAAAAGTAAATGTAATGAAGCCATAAAGTGCTTATCTTCTGATCTAGCTAACGTTTCCAATTGGGGTAGAGAAAACCTTGTTACATTTAATGCTTTCAAAACTCAATTTATCCATCTTACACCCGTCAGGAACCTCCAGAGGACTATCCCTTTTTCTTCAACAATACAAAAATCAACCCTTCATCTTCCCTCAATGTTCTCGGTGTCTCTTTTTCCTCTGCTCTCACTTGGAAAGACCATATTATCAGCCTCGCTAAGGCAGCCTCCCAGAAGCTGGGTGTGCTCAACCGCCTCAAGGGGTTCTTTACCCCTGCGCATCTTCTTACTCTGTTCAGGGGCACAGTGCGTCCTTGTATTGAGTATTGTTCACATGTGTGGGGAGGATCCTCTCACACCGCACTCCTAGATAAAGTAGAAAGGAAAGCCTTTCGTATCATCAACTCCCGTCCACTCACCAACTCTCTGCAATCTCTCTCTCTTTGCCACAATGTTGCATCTCTGTCACTATTCTATCGCTACTACAATAATCAGTGTTCCTCGGAGCTTTCCCAGTGTATACCACATCCTCTACGTAGGGTACGTAGAACCCGCCTTGCAACACAATCCCACCCGTACTCTGTGCAACTCTCCAACCCTAGAGTGAAATGCTGTTCTCAGACTTTCTTCTATTCAACTGCTGAGCTCTGGAACTCCCTCCCAGAATCAGTCTTTCCCTCTTCCTATGACTTAAATTGCTTCAAACTCCGTGTGTCCAGGCATTTTAGCTCGAACGTCCCTTGATTTCAACCCTGTCACTCTTTGAAATCTGGGGAGGCACTCGCTGCATGCAGCTATGCCTTTTGTCTCCTTCATTCACATAAAAACATATATATATATACCGTAAATACCAAAAATACCATGACTATTCTTTTAATGAATCGTCTAAATGTAGCTAAAATCAAATAAAAAGACGTCGCCGGTAGAGAAGCGGTTAGCTGTAATACTATTGATGAGCAAGATATATAAAGTAAGCCAAGCGAATGGCGATCCCCCCCCCCCGCCCCCCAAAAAAGAAAAGAAAAATCTCTTTAACTACTTCAGTATGGGTGATGTCATTATTCCTTATATTCTGCCTCTTAGTAGACGATGTTATGCATATTAGGAAGGACGTCTAGTAAGCAGAGAGATACATTATATCTCCATTAATTCGTCAACTATCATATATCCTTCCTAAACAGAGTAAAATCGTCTAATAATAGAATTAAAAGACAAATAACTTCAACCGGTCTGAAAGGGTTAATCTATGGTAGTTAAAAGTGATACATTATATAGTTTGCAACCTTTAATTGCTAGAGATCTTTCTTAAACTGACTAAATAGCACGAAAGGACTTAATGTTGACAAAGGAATGGGTCGAAAGGTCTCAAAATCGCCAAACTAATGGAGCGAACGTCTTAAAACCTCTAAACTAAAAGGGCTAAACATGAGGGCGAAGGGGGTTCCTATAGTGATGACTAGTGTGGTGACGCAGCACAGATAGGTGATGAGTCCAGAGGTTCGGGTGGTGATGATTTATTAGACTTACAGTAGATAAGGCCAAACAGGGGTATAGTAGCCGCCATTGTGTAAACTCGGATGCCATAGTCTACCGAAAAATGTACAAATTTATCTTGAAGGGGGGTATAGTTTTTTTTTTCTAAGCTTGATGGAGGTCTAGGGAGAAAACTAAAAACATATATGAATACATTAATTAATAAAATTCGTGGACCCCTTATGTTTTTCTTTATGCAATTGACCACTTGCGAGTTTCAGGCTATAAGGAAGTTGGAGCTGTAGACAACGACATTATTAAATAGAAAAACAATAATTACGTAGGTTTCTGATGGATAAAGAGTCTGTCAAATTTGTTTTTATGTATTTACAGTATTATATGAATTAAAACCGTATTATTGATGGTTATTCTGCTAAATATTGATGTCTACAGCTCCAACTTCCTTATAAAATGAAACTCGCCAGTGGTCAATTATAACCATATGGATTGATTTTAAGAGAGAACTTGCTTTTCAATATATGTATATATACAGTACTTTTGCAGTTGATGTATAGACAATTATAGGCATGGATTCGTTTCCAGAGATTTACTTCCATCATTAAAAATATGTTAGGGGAGGCAGACCGTTTTTCTGGACCCCCTTCTCCCTAATGTTTAGTCCCACTAGTTTTGAGATTATAAGACGTTCGGCCCATTAGTTTGGCGATTTAAACACCTTTCGCCCAATTTCGTTGTCAATTTTAAGCCCTTTCGTGCCATTTAGGTGTCGATTATTTCCTGGCGAGTGATAGCGAACCTGCAATTTTAAGAGAAACCGGCCTTTGGCCGGGGCATTTTTACTACAGAGAAATTTAAAAAATTATCTTGAAGGGAGATTTTTTTTTTTTTGTCTAAGCTTGATGGAGGTCTAGGGAGGAAACTAAAAATATATATGAATAATGAATTAATAGACCAAACAAACGATCAGTCTCCCGTTAAGTCCACGAATAGTTATGAGTGGGCTAACGACTAATATTGGTATCCGACTGTACACCACCAAAATCAATGAGTTTCAAGACGGTTTGAAAGGGGTAAAAGAAGTGTCCATAGTAATTTACTCTTTTAAAAGCATCTTGGTAATGATAAACCCATCTAAGCAAAATCACAATCAATATACCGCATAATTGTATAATACTGTTTATATCCTAAATATATATACAGTGCAGACATGAGTTCGTGTAGAGTCACGTTCTAATGTCGCGCACTGCCTTTTCAAAATTATGATAAATGCGCTGTAATACTCAAGGGGGGGGGGGGGGGGCGCTAAGGGGTAGGGTTTATAATTTGTATATGTATTATTTACTCATTATTTTTTTTAGTTTCCTTGCTAGGCCTTCATCAACCTTAGCACACAAAATAAAAACACCCCCGAGACATCCTATTCAAAATTAATTTGTACATTCTTCGTTAGAAACATTGTCCCAGCCGGAGGCCAATTCCTCTTAAAATTACAGGCTCGCTGTCGCTCACCAGGAATAAAATCGACACCAAAATGCCAAGAAAGGTCTTAATATTGACAACAAATGGGGCGAAAAGTATTAAAATTGCCAAAATATTGGGTGTAACGTCTTAAAATTTGAAAACTAGTGGAGCTAAACTTGAGGGAGAAGAGGGTCCAGATAAAAACAACTCTTCCCCCTTAAGAGGCAATTAACCCAAGGACGCATTATCTTACATTATTCTGGCTAATACCAGAGAATGATGAACAGCTTAGGAAGGCTCTCTGGGTTTCAAAGTGGTAAAACTAAGTACTGAGCCTTTCTCTTTTCTGTATAAACTAAGTACTGAGCCTTTCTCTTTTCTGTATAAACTAAGTACTGAGCCTTTCTCTTCTCTGTATAAACTAAGTACTGAGCCTTTCTCTTCTCTGTATAAACTAAGTACTGAGCCTTTCTCTTCTCTGTATAAACTAAGTACTGAACCTTTCTCTTCTATGTATAAACTAAGTACTGAGCCTTTCTCTTCTCTGTATAAACTAAGTACTGAACCTTTCTCTTCTCTGTATAAACTAAGTACTGAGCCTTTCTCTTCTCTGTATAAACTAAGTACTGAACCTTTCTCTTCTCTGTATAAACTAAGTACTGAGCCTTTCTCTTTTCTGTATAAACTAAGTACTGAGCCTTTCTCTTTTCTGTATAAAGTAAGTACTGAGCCTTTCTCTTTTCTGTATAAACTAAGTACTGAGCCTTTCTCTTTTCTGTATAAACTAAGTACTGAGCCTTTCTCTTCTCTGTATAAACTAAGTACTGAGCCTTTCTCTTCTCTGTATAAACTAAGTACTGAACCTTTCTCTTCTCTGTATAAACTAAGTACTGAGCCTTTCTCTTCTCTGTATAAACTAAGTACTGAACCTTTCTCTTCTCTGTATAAACTAAGTACTGAGCCTTTCTCTTCTCTGTATAAACTAAGTACTGAACCTTTCTCTTCTCTGTATAAACTAAGTACTGAGCCTTTCTCTTTTCTGTATAAACTAAGTACTGAGCCTTTCTCTTTTCTGTATAAACTAAGTACTGAGCCTTTTTCTTCTCTGTATAAACTAAGTACTGAGCCTTTCTCTTTTCTGTATAAACTAAGTACTGAACCTTTCTCTTCTCTGTATAAACTAAGTACTGAGCCTTTCTCTTCTCTGTATAAACTAAGTACTGAGCCTTTCTCTTCTCTGTATAAACTAAGTACTGAGCCTTTCTCTTCTCTGTATAAACTAAGTACTGAGCCTTTCTCTTCTCTGTATAAACTAAGTACTTAGCCTTTCTCTTCTCTGTATAAACTAAGTACTGAGCCTATCTCTTCTATGTATAAACTAAGTACTGAGCCTTTCTCTTCTCTGTATAAACTAAGTACTGAGCCTTTCTCTTCTCTGTATAAACTAAGTACTGAGCCTTTCTCTTCTCTGTATAAACTAAGTACTGAGCCTTTTTCTTCTCTGTATAAAACTAAGTACTGAATCTTTCTCTTCTCTGTATAAACTAAGTACTTAGCCTTTCTCTCTGTATAAACTAAGTACTGAGCCTTTCTCTTCTCTGTATAAACTAAGTACTGAGCCTTTCTCTTCTCTGTATAAACTAAGTACTGAGCCTTTCTCTTCTCTGTATAAACTAAGTACTGAGCCTTTTTCTTCTCTGTATAAAACTAAGTACTGAGCCTTTCTCTTCTCTGTATAAACTAAGTACTGAGCCTTTCTCTTCTCTGTATAAACTAAGTACTGAGCCTTTCTCTTCTCTGTATAAACTAAGTACTGAACCTTTCTCTTCTCTGTATAAACTAAGTACTGAGCCTTTCTCTTCTCTGTATAAACTAAGTACTGAACCTTTCTCTTCTCTGTATAAACTAAGTACTGAGCCTTTCTCTTCTCTGTATAAACTAAGTACTGAGCCTTTCTCTTCTCTGTCTAATCGTCTAATGACAGCCAGAATACAAGGACAAACAGTGGGTACAAATAACTAGAGCCCCTTTCTATTCTAAATAAAATGGTCTAATAAAAGTCAGAATAAAAGGAATGAGAGTGGACATAATAAATGACAGCCTCTTTCTATTTTTGCCCAAATCATCTATTAAAAGGCGGAATAAAAGATAATAATTTGGCATGCTATTCAGAATTGGGTTAATATGTGGTGGCTTTGAAGATCAAGGAATCAAAACTCTCCCTATGGAGAGGTTTGGTTGGGCAGTGTCCGTAAGTGTGGTGTGGGGAGCCATTCATCATAGTATTAGAGATAACGAGAGAGAGAGAGAGAGAGAGAGAGAGAGAGAGAGAGAGAGAGAGAGAGAGAGAGAGAGAGAGAGAGAGAGAGAGAGAGAGAGAGAGAGAGAGAGAGACTGAGTTAGTTCTATAAAAAAAATATAGTCGTGTCGCATCGTAGAAAACGGTGGGCTACTAGGGGAAACTTAGGGAAAGCGAAAATATATTGATCACAAATAAAATCGGAGATGAGTATAAGCAGGACTGTAAATATTAAATAGGGAATCAATTGAGGAAAATAATGGAAAGCCAAACTGAATATAAAGTAAGTAATATTTGAAATTAATTCCAAATCAAAAGACTGAGAAAAATCGAAAGCATAAACTGACGAAGAACGAGAATTAAAACGGATAAGCCAGTGAAGACGAGAAGAAAGAGAAATAGGAAGAATCAGGAAGGATGGAGATGACAACATAAACAAATAAATAAAGACGTAATGGCATAAAAAGGATGAGCAGTGAGGGATACATAGAAAACACGAAGCTGCAAAATAAGAAAGGCAAAAAAACAAAAAACAGATGGGATGTAGGAATAGAAGACAAACAAAATTAAAAAAGAAAAAAACATGAAGAAATAGTAACAAAACAAAGGAAGACAAATAAGGAGAAGAAAACAAAATACAAACAAGAGAGGGATTAGGATTCTGTGGATGAAAACAAGTAAAGTAGCATGGGGTAAATAGTACAAATATGAGAAAAATAAGAAGCAGCCGCCGAGGATAAATTAATATAGAACCACACAAAAAGAAATTCAAGAGAGGAGGTTTAGCATTTTGTGAATAGGACATGTAACGAAGCACGGGACACAATACATAATCTAATAAATCAAAGAACAAGAACAGACACAAGAAACATATACAACAAGAGAAAACAGACAAGGTAGGAAGGATTAGAATTACGTGGAAGACAACAAAATAAAGCAAAATGAAGATTTATGGATGACTAAGTAAAATAAAACAAAGAACAAGAAAACGAAACAGGAAAAGAAAACCAACAATAGAAAACGGACAAAGTAGGAAGAATTAGGATTAAGTGGAAGACAACAAAATAATGCAAAATAAAAAACACATGGAGATATATAATACTATGAAACAAACAACAAGTAAACACATGGAGATATATAATACTATGAAACAAACAACAAGTAAACGAAACAAGAACACAACAAAAACAACAACAGAAGTAGACGAGGGAGGAAGGATTAGGATTACGTGGAAGGGGTCATGTTGAGAGCAGGTCTAATTTAAATGATGGATGACCTGGTTGATTGGGAGAGAGAGAGAGAGAGAGAGAGAGAGAGAGAGAGAGATAACAACAGAGACATATTTACATAGATTTACATAGATATACTGACCAGACAGACCTTGCGATTCCAGCGAGGTGGTCAGGACTTAATTCTAGCAGAGATCGCTAACCCGTGAGTAAGGGAAAATGGAAGGAAAGGATAGCAGAGAGAGAGAGAGAGAGAGGACCTGTTTACTGAGCCACTCTTGTACAGTTGCCAAAAGTAAGTCACGTAACAGCTGTGTTGTGTTCTCTTTGTTCTACGTTGAAGTAATGTCTGCCAGATGTTGAATGAGGCGGGGTTTGTAAGTGATGGGTGGCAATTTCTTGTTAAGGGAGCCCACCTCGGTTTTTTTTCTCTCTCTCCCTCTCTCTTTGGCTTGTATCCATTCGGCCCCATTCAGCCTACTGTTTCAAAACGTTTACCCCCATCCAGGTGTTAATATTTTCCTGGCGAGCGGTAGCGAGCCAAAATATATAGGCCTATATATTTTGTTTGAAAGCAAGTTAAATTTGTACACTTTTCGATAGAAAAATTTCTCCGGCGAAGCCGGATTTCTTCATACAATGATGGCTCGCTATCACTCGCCAGGAATACATCGACACCTGGATGGAGATAAACGTCTTAAAACAGTTGGCTGAATGGGACAGAATGGATACAAGCCAGAGAAAGAGAGAAATAGAGAGAAAGATAAAAAAAGCAAGTGACCCCCCTTAACATTTGACCATATTTATTTACCAAATCATATAATCTTTATCTAGAGGTGTGGTAGAGTCGCAGTCAGAAATGTCGAGACACTTTGTTTTAGTTTGGCCCCTAAACGTCCAGCAAGCTTAAAATTATACCCCGTAGACCCCCTTTCAAAATAAATGTGTACATTTTTGGGTAGAAAAAAGTTCCAGCCCCTCCTAAATTACAGGTTCGCTATCGCTCGCCAGGAAATAATCGACACCTAATTGGCACGAAAGGTAATCAAATTGACAAATGGGGCGAAAGGCCTAAACATCGCCGAACTAATAGAGCGAATGTCTTAAGATCTAAAACAGTAATGGGGCTAAACATGAGGGAGAAAGGAGTCCAGAAAATAACCTCGTAAGTGTGCATTGTTGGTTTGAGGCTGTTTCCGATGTTGGTGCTTTCGATAGGTTCCTGGGGCTGGCTATGTCACACACACACACACACACACACACACACACACACACACACACACACACATTCGCACTCACACTCTCGCACTCGCACTTGCTTTTTCTCTCTCTCTTGCTTTCTCTCTTGCTTTCTCTCTCTCTCTCTCTCTCTCTCTCTCTCTCTCACTAGGAAGTATACAGACTAACCATGCCTCTATTTACACACGATTGACTGGTCTCAAACTGTTCTCACTAATCACTCTCAAATCAACACATACACACGCATACACACACAAGTACACACAAGGACACACACACACACACACACACACACACAAGCATATACATACATAGGCATCAACATGGTGCTTTGTCTGTGTCTGTTCATCATTCTCTCTCTCTCTGGATTACTATCAAAGAATCAGTATGTATGTATATGTAAGTTCCCTTTCAGACTTTCTTTCTATCCTATATACAAACTTTCCTTGTGGGCATGAGCTTCATGGAGGATTCGGGAGCAAAATACGAACCTCCCCTTAAATTCTCACTTATCACACACCATTAAAATCGTGTTAACCAGAACAAAACATAAATTCTGACGTAGACCATTAATAATCGTCCAGTGGCAGCCAGAACAAAACTTTAAATTCCACGTCTACCAATAAAATCGTCCAATGGTAACCAGAATAATGCATAAATTCCCCCGTAGACCATTAATATCATCCAGTTGTAGCCAGAACACACTTAAATTCTCACGTAGATAATTTTAATCGTCTAGGGGTAACCAAACCAAACTTAAAATCTCACGTCGTCCATTAAAATCGCCCAAGGGTAACCAGAACAATATATATGCTCTCACGTAGACCATATTATGATTCCCCCCAGGGCCAGCCAGTGCCCAGTTGACTCTCACAGAACAATAATTGGGGCCCTGGACAAGCGACTCGGTGTGTATGTGGGGGCGAGAGGGGGGGGGGGGGGCACTATCGTGTTCCTGTTATCCTGGGTGGTGATGCTGTGGGTGGAGCTGGAGGGAGAGAGAGAGAGAGAGAGAGGGTGGAATTTACTGTATATTGATGTTTTACTTTAACACGAAAAACACCGTACGAGAGAGAGAGAGAGAGAGAACAAACAAATATTAAAAGGTGGAACTTCTGGTTTACTGTAATTTATTTTTTAAGCTAGCCATTACTGCACACTTTCAATATTCATGCACCCATTTATCTACCGTTGGCCGTGTACAAAAAATACATTATATAATTCATAAGAGACAAATAAAGCACACAAACTATTACAACACTGGTATACGTAACCTGTCAGTTCGAACCCTTTTTTTAGTGTTTTGAATACATATATGATAAATATTATAAATGTATGCTATATAACTGCCAAATTAAGGTGGAGGGATTATTTATTAGTTTATATAGTTATTCATGTATTGTTGTTTTAGTTTCCTCCCTAGATTTCCATCAAGCTTTATAAATCATCCTCAAGATCCCCCTTCAAAAGTTGTAAATTTTTCGGTAGAAAAGTGTCCTGTCTAAAGGCTGGTTACTCCAAAATTACAGGCTCGCTGTCCCTCGCCAGGAAAAAAAAAAAAAAAAAAAAAAAAAAAAAAAAAAAAAAAAAAAAGACACCTAAATGGCACGAAAGGTCTTGATATTGATAAAGATATGGGACGAAAGTTCATAAAATCGACAAACTAATGGGGCGAACGTAATACAATCTGAACACTAATGGGGCTAAACATAAGGAAGAAGGGGGTCCAGAAGAAAAAAAACTACCTCCCCCTTACAAGCAAATCTTCCAATAATGTTTTCAAACTGATTTGATTAAAATTTAGCTATCGCTCGCCAGGAAGAAATCGACACCTGGATGGGGATGGACGTCTTAAAACAGTTGTCTGAATGGGGCTGAATGGATACAAGCCAAAGAAAGAGAGAAAAGGAGAGAAAGATACAAAAAAAAGCCGGTGACCCCCCTTAACGAAAGCTTCAGCAATAAATGAGAAGTGCAAGATAAAGAAAGGCGTCGAAGTAATACATAATATACACACACAACAATAATAAGTAGTGTTGGTGGTGGCACGAAATAATCAACAATAGGATACTTATAAAACGAACATACGTTAAAGGGGGGGTCACCGGTTTTTCTTTTTAATCTTTATCTCCTTTCCCTGGCTTGTATCCATTCGGCCCCATTCAGCCAACTGTTTTAAGACGTTTATCCCCATTCCTTAACGTAATTTTAATTTGCTCCCTATTGTATTTCTTTTTCTTTGTGCCTTTTATAAGATCGTAATTAATTCCTGTATCTTATTAGTTTTTTTTTCAAAATATGCCTTCAATGTTATTTTCACTTTTTCCTTGTATTTTCTTGTTCATTGTGTGCCTTTTACATAAACTTACTTCTTTCCTATGCTGTATTTTGTTCGCAATATTCCTTCGAGTTGGTAATATTGCAGCCACAAAGCAGATAAACCCAGCCAGCAGAGGGAGCTTGAAGTTGCCTTGTTCCCCCTTAAGGGAGCCCACCTCGCTTTTTTTCTCTTTCTCTCCCTCTCTCTTTGGCTTGTATCCATTCGGCCCCATTCAGCCTACTGTTATAAGACGTTTACCCACATCCAGGTGTCAATATTTTCCTGGCGAGCGGTAGCGAGCCAGCATAATTTATATATATTTTTATTTTGACAGCAAGCTAAATTTGTACATTTGTTCGATAGACAAATTTCTCCGGCGAAGCCGGTTTTCTCCATACAATGCTGGCACGCTATCGCTCGCCAGATAACTGTCTTAAAACAGTTGGCTGAATGGGGCTGAATGGGGCCGAATGGATACAAGCCAGGAAAAGAGAGAAAAGGAGAGAAAGAGCGAAAAGGATAGAAAGATACACAAAGCCGGTGACCCCCAACAATATATTGCTTGCTGGCCTCTCGTCTTCACTCATCTTTCGCTTCTCATCACTCAAGCTTTATTCTTATAGCCTTTTGTCTTTTCTCACTACTTCTTGCTTTTACTTTAATTTTAATAGCATTCCATAAGGCTTTTGCTTAGCTTTACTTAAGGGGAGGTTTTTAGTTGATTCCCTAGACTTCCATCAAACTTAAAATTACCCCCTTTCAAGATAAATTTGTAAATTTTTCGGTAAATGTCCTGGCCGAAGGCCGATTCCCCTTAATTACAGGCTCGCTATCGCTCGCCAGGAAAAAATCGACACCTAAATGGCACGAATGGTCTTAAAATTGACAGAAATGGGGCGAGGGTTCTTAAAATTGCCAAACTAATGGGGCGAAAGTCTTAAAATCTCAAAAGCAATGGGGCTAAACATGAGGGAGAAAGAGGTCCAGAAAAAAATCCTCCAGGTGGAAATCTCCCCTTAATGCATTATCTTTGTAAGTTGTTGGTTACTCTTCACCCTTGTTTCTCAGCACTCAAGTTTTATTCATATAGTATTTTGTCTTTTCTCTCTACTTCTTGCTTTTTCTTTCACTTTTATATTATTTCTCCTTCCTATTGTGTAGGTCTGTTATGTATTTTACTTATTATTTTGTCTCTCTAAGTGGCTGGTTATTATTCACTTAAGTTTTTATCACTCACACCTAATGTTCATAGTCTTTTGTCTTTTCTCTCTGCTTCTTGCTTTTTCTTTCACTTTTATATTATTTCTCCTTCCTATTTCCTATGTCTATTATTTATTTGTACTTATTATTTTGTCTCTCTAAGTTGCTGGTTACTCTTCACTCTTGTTTCTCATCACTCAAACTTTATTCTCATAGTCTTTTGTCCTCTCTCTTTATCTCTGCTTCTTGCGTTTACTTTCACTTTCATAGTATTTCTCCTCCCTATTTCGTCAGGCCCTTGAATATCTTTCCTTATTACTTTATCTCTCTAAAGCTGGTATCACACGAGAGCTATTATAGTCAACATTCGATGATCAACATTTTGCTGGTAACATTTCTAGAATATTTTGCACTGGTATCGAAAACTAGACTGATGGTAGATGAATTTTGGTAACCCACATATTTTAAATGTTGACCTCAGAAGCTGCCAGACCAGTGTTGAGGATAAAGGTTGAGGGAACAAGTGCTCGTGTGATACCGGCTTAAGTACCTTGCCTGCTTTGTTTCTTGCTTGTACTCTTATTTTCATAGTATTTCATAAGGCTTTTGTTTATCTTTGTTTTTTGCTTGCTTTTTTTCTTGCTTGTACTTTTATTTTCGTAGTATTTCATAAGGCTTTTGATTATCTTTGTTTGTCGCCTGCTTTGTTCCTTGCTTGTATTTTTATTTTCATAGTATTTCATAAGGCTTTTGCTTATCTGTGTGTGTTACTTTGTTTATCTAAGTTGATGGGTAAGCTTCAAATAATCGAACTTTATTATCATATAATAGTATTTGTCTTTTTACTCTTGCCTTTATTCTTCCTTTTAAAGTACTTCTTTGTTCCAACTTTCGTAAGCCATTTATTTATACTTGCTTATAATAATTGTAATAACTTATTGTCTTATGTTCAGTCCCTATGCATTAACTTTTATGCAATGTTTCTACCTCTGTTCCTCACTTATAATTTCATAGTACTTATCTGTTCGACTTCGTAAGCTTTTATTCTCTTTGTATAATACTTTTATTTCTGATAAATATATTCTTTTGTATTCTTGACTCTTTTTCCTATCACTCAAATGTTGCTAATATAGTCTTTGCCTTTCTACTCATACTTATAGTTTTACTTTCATATGATGTTTCTGTTCCAATTGTCTCTGCTTGCTTATTACTCTATTACGCTAGTTATGAATTAAATATTACTTTTTTGACTTCACTTATCTCCCTGACTCTTGTTTCTCACACCACCACACAGTCTTTTATTTGTCCCTTAATATTATATTTTGTTCCCTCCATCGCAGCCCATTTATCTATTCTTGCTTATATACTTTATCTTTATTTGTCCTTCATTTATCATTCTTTCTTACTTCACTAGTCTCCCCATCTCTTGCTTCTCACACCACTCACATAGTCTTTGTCTATTCTCTCTGGCTCTGTTTCTTGCTTTTACTTTTTCCTTCATAGCATTTCTCTTTCCGCAAGAGAGGTCTTTATAATTGTCAATATAATTTTATTGATCAATTTTAATTACTTCTATGTTTACTCTAAGGAACTTTGTATTTTTCGTATGCCTAACCCTGGTATTTTATATTTTACCTTAATAACAATTAAGTTGCCTTCCTTGTAAACCATGGACTTCTTCCCGTTTAATGTTAAGAATATCGAGTCCCTCTCTCTAATTTCGCAAAACTGACCAAATTTAATTTTTGCGAAACATTGATTTTGACGAAATATATAAACAATCAGAAGCTTACACGAGAAAAACAAAAAACAAAATCTTTGGAATGTAATATCTATTCTTGCTTATTTAATATTGTAAAATATTATAATTCCTGTTTTACGAGCTGGTATTAGATTAAAACGAAGCTAAATCCATGAAAATAAGAAACTCACACGACAGGAATGAGTAGAGTGGCCTTACCGTTGTCCGTAGTGCCGATGTGAATAGATTAATCCTACTAATTTATTAGTTGTATTTCTTAACCCCTTCTAAGATTGAAAGGGGTAAATACTATCCCAGTAAACCTTCTGAATAACATAGGACTTTCTGAAACTGCATAAAATCGTCTAATGCTAGTCAAAATAAAAGGCAAAAGAGGTGTCATCGTGCCGAAGGGGTTAAAATCACATACAGGTATATAACAAAAACTATAATTACTTGTTGTCCTTAACGGCGATATGAACAATACATTAATTCTACTAATTTATTCCTTGTCTTTCTTAAAATCATATATATTACTTCAGGGCCGACGAGGCAGGCAGACAGACCACTGTTCTCTCTCTGGGTGACATTTACGATATAAGTGTACCCGCCAAAAAAACAATAAAAATAACTATACAAAAAATAAAGACAAAAATAAGCTAGGGTAGACAATGGTGTATAGGTTCGTTGGATATATTGATGGTGATAAAGGTTTGTTGGGTATATTGATAGTGTTTTAGGTTTGTTGGGTATATTGATAGTGTTATAGATTCATTGAGTATATTGATAGTGTTATAGATTCATTGAGTATATTGATAGTGTTATAGATTCATTGAGTATATTGATAGTGTTACAGATTCATTGAGTATATTGATAGCGTTATAGATTCATTGAGTATATTGATAGTGTTATAGATTCATTGAGTATATTGATAGTGTTATAGATTCATTGAGTATATTGATAGTGTTACAGATTCATTGAGTATATTGATAGCGTTATAGATTCATTGAGTATATTGATAGTGTTATAGATTCATTGGGTATATTGATAGTGATATAGATTCATTGAGTATATTGATAGTGTTATAGATTCATTGAGTATATTGATAGTGTTATAGATTCATTGAGTATATTGATAGTGTTATAGATGCATTGAGTATATTGATAGTGTTATAGATTCATTGGGTATATTGATAGTGTTATAGATTCAATGGGTATATTGATAGTGTTATAGATTCATTGAGTATATTGATAGTGATATAGATTCATTGAGTATATTGATAGTGTTATAGATTCATTGAGTATATTGATAGTGTTATAGATTCAATGGGTATATTGATAGTGATATAGATTCATTGAGTATATTGATAGTGATATAGATTCATCGAGTATTGATAGTGTTATAGATTCATTGAGTATATTGATAGTGTTATAGATTCAATGGGTATATTGATAGTGATATAGATACATTGAGTATATTGATAGTGTTATAGATTCATTGGGTATATTGATAGTGATATAGATTCATTGAGTATATTGATAGTGATATAGATTCATTGAGCATATTGATAGTGTTATAGATTCATTGAGTATATTGATAGTGTTATAGATTCATTGAGTATATTGATAGTGATATAGATTCATTGAGTATATTGATAGTGTTATAGATTCATTGGGTATATTGATAGTGTTATACATTTAATGGATATATTGATAGTGATATAGATTCATTGAGTATATTGATAGTGATATAGATTCATTGCGTATATTGATGGTGATATGCAGTAGATTAATTGAATATATTAATTGAGTTATAAATTCATTGCATACAATTACAGTGATATAGACTCATTGGGTATATTTATAGTGATATAGATTCATTGAGTATAATGATAGTTATATAGATTAATTGAGTATATTGATAGTGATATAGATTAATTAATGATATTGCTAGTGCTATAGATAATTATGTTTGGGTATATTGATAGTATTATAGATTCATTGGGAATATTGATAGTAATATATATGCATCGGGTATATTAAGTGATATATATTTATTGGGTATATTGATGGTGATATAGATATATTGGGTATATTGATGGTGATATAGATATATTGGGTATATTTATAGTGTTATAGATTAATTGGGTATATTGATAGTGACAGATTAATCGGGTATATTAATAGTGGTATAGATTCATTGGTTTTATTGATGGTGATATAGATATACTGGGTATATTGATAGTGTTATAGATTCATTGGGTATATTAATAGTGACAGATTAATCGGGTATATTAATAGTGATATATTTATTGGGTATATTGATGGTGATATAGATATACTGGGTATATTGATAGTGTTATGGATTCATTGGGTATATTGATAGTGATATAGATTAATCGGGTATATTAATAGTGGTATATATTAATTGGGTATATTCATAGTGATTTTTCTGTCTATCCTCATTATGAAATGGGTTTGTTACTACCAAGATGCAATACCATTTTTATAGCCTGTGTTACGCGAGCGTATTTTTCGGGCAATTTTCGATGAACAAGTTTTTTTCTCGTAACATTATTAAGCTTTTACCATTGGAATCGGAAAATGGATTGAAGGTAGATTATGATAGGTGGATGATTTGTGATATAACTGCGATTTGTGATATAACTGTGATTTGTGATATAACTGTGATTTGTGATATAACTGCGATTTGTGATATAACTGTGATTTGTGATATAACTGCGATTTGTGATATAACTGTGATTTGTGATATAACTGTGATTTTAAACCCTTTCAGAACGATGGAGCCCTTTTACCTTTACTTTTGGATACCATTCGATTATTTTATGCAGCCTAAGAAGGACCAATCTCATTCAGAGGGTAGGCTATATTTATATAGTATTTACCCCTTTCAGTCCTAGAACTAGATTATAAGCCACAGAAAATCGTCTAATGGTAACCAGAATAGGACAAACATGACGTCATCGCGCTGAAGGGGTTAAATCCGCCACACTACAATTGGCCACTTGCGAGTTTCAGGCTATAATGAAGTTGGAGCTGTAGATATCGACATTTAACATAATTATAAACGTTATGCGAGTTTGTGATGGTTAGAAAGTATGCTATATATGTTTTTATGTGTTTTATATATGCAAGGTCTACTAAATAACGATGTAAAAAACCTCCAACTTCCTTATAGAACGAAACTCGCAAGTGGTCAATTGCTCGTACAAATTGACGGAAAAATCGCTCGTGTGACACCGCCTTCAGGGTGTATTACCATGGACACTTTATTTACCCTTGTCATGCCTCCCATAAACCCATAATTTTCGAGAGTGCGGTGACATTTACAATACTTATTACACCCCCGTTTGCTTGCCTGATTTATTACCAAGGTTTCTTAAATATACAACAGGCTATGGCATAATACTGAATACAGGTATTTCAGATAATTAACAAGAGCCACAGTATGAGTTATAATTTTCCTTATTACTTAAAAAAAAACTCTCTCTCTCTCTATATATATACCGGTATATATATATATATATATATATTTTTTTTTTTTTCTTTAATACATACGAGGTTGAAAGAAATGGCAATTTCTGCATTGGAAATTTTATTATTCAAAGTTCCAGGTCTCTGATGAGTTTTCGTTGGGTGGCAGGAAGTAGATGAATGACATTAGCAAAATTCATGGTGGTACAGGGTTACATTAATGTACATGATGATACAGGATATACGACGCGTTTCACTGGACAACCAGCATTATCAAGTAAGGATAGAATGATGTAAAAGGTAAACAGGAAGGGTATATATAGAGGGTGGAGGATCAGAGGAGGCGAAAATCAGGGGGCAAAAGTCTGCTATTGGTGGAGGGGTATTCTAGGAGTGTAAAAGAGAGATCCGCTTCACGCAGGCGCACTGGATGCTGGAAGGTGGTGGTCGGTTGGCGGGGTCGAAGCTGATTGGCTGCGTGTCGAGGGGCGTGGCCTAAGAGACCTGGTATGCTAATCTCATTCATCTACTTCCTGCCACCCAGCGAAAACTCATCAGAGACCTGGAAACTTTGAATAATAAAATTTCCAACGCAGAAATTGCCATTTCTTTCAACCTCGTATGTATTAAAGAAAATTTATTACCTGGCTTTACTAACATATATATATATATATATATATATATATATATATATATATATATATATGATGTTCGTTTACAAAAAATTATGAGGGCAATAAAAGAGGCCTTGAAAATTATACTAAATATTGATATTACCCATTAAACATTTGCATGTAAATAACTAAATATTGTTGTTAACTTCTTCACTATGACGGGCCTTTTCTGGGCTTATAATTAGTTTATAAATAAGCTTGAAAATGTTCTCGGCTTAATTAACAAATCGTTAAGTGTAATCAAATTATAAGATAAAGTACCGGTATATTTGTATGAGGGTAGCATTAACCCAATCAGTACCGGTAACATCCTTATCATTATGGTCTGGCAACTATTAGAAGATTTTATTCAACTTGGGAATGACGTCTATACATTAAAAGGCTACAGATTATCTCATCTAATCATTATAGCTACCACATAGTCGTCCTAAGCTTAATATAATCGTCTAAATGTAGATGAAATCATGTAACAAAATCATCACCAGTAGTGCAAGGGAAAACCCATTGGACTGTTAAGCTAACTAAGCTGAATACAATCGTATACAAGTTACCAGAATAAAGTGGAAGGATTGAGCACATTTCCTTTTGTTGAGTTACACAACTATCCTCTCTCTCTCTCTCTCCACACACCCAGCAAAATATGATACCTTTCTCAACTACCGCTTTGTGTGCAGTTCCCTCATTATATAATGGAGGATTTTTGCAGAACACCTCGCCCCGTTCTCTCACTCTCTCTCTCTCTCTCATATTCCTTATTCTTCTTCGATATCCTCCAACCTCTTCTCTCTCTCTCTCTTCATCTTCTTTGCTATCCCTTTCTTCCAAATTGACCTTAATCTGGGGTTTGCTATCTCTACTAGAATAAAGTCCTCGTAACATCAATGGGATCGTAAGAGATATGTAGACAGTGTACCTATGTCTATGTATCTATCTATTGCCTGACGCCGTGATCCCCGAGGGGGTGGCCACGAACGAACCGCCCCCATGCACCTCTGTCCCCGGCCCGTCGACGCCCCTCTCCCCAACCCGCACCGCCTTCGTTCATATACTTCCTCACTCCATCCTTCCACATTTCTATCGGTCTACTTCTCCCTCTCTGTCCCTCCACCTCGCTCTCGTACACCCTCTTAGTCATTCTCTCGCTTTCCATACGTTCCATATGGCCGAACCATCTCAAGTTGTTCCTTTTCTCACTTTCCAGCACATCTACCTCCACACCACACCTCCTTCTTACTTCCTCATTAGTCTTTCTATCCCTCCATGTAACTCCGCACGCACTTCTTAAGTAATTAATTTCCACTGCTCTCACTCTTGGTCTGAGTCTCTCAACCAACGTCCATGCTTCGCTTCCGTAAGTCAGTGTCAGGATTACCACACTGTCATGCAAGGACTTCTTCACTTCCATACTGACCACCTTATTTCTTGTTACTGCTTTCAACGTTCCTACAACCCTCTTCCCCTGTTGAACCCTCTCCCGCACTTCTTCATCCATAGTCCCATCTTTACTCAACACACTGCCCAGATACTTAAAAGAGTTGACGATCTCCATAGCCTGACCGTTCAGCTTCACCTCACACTCTGTGACTTCACCCCTTTCGAAGACCATAACCTTGCTCTTCCCCGCATTTACCTTCAAATTCCGTTTTTCGCACACTGTTCCAAACTCATTTACCAGACCCTGCAACTCCCATTCATTATCACTCATCAGAACTGTATCATCCGCAAACAGC
This sequence comes from Paralithodes platypus, assembly GCA_032716605.1. Taxonomy (NCBI): domain Eukaryota; kingdom Metazoa; phylum Arthropoda; class Malacostraca; order Decapoda; family Lithodidae; genus Paralithodes; species Paralithodes platypus. The sequence continues at coordinate 35,934,437 of CM064488.1, forward strand.
AGTATAGGTAGCTTCCACTCAATTCCCTCCCTTTTCAGCGATACACCAACATCCACTGCTCTTGATAGTATTTCTTTCATGACTCCATTCATATATACAGTTGTTGTTGTTGTTGTTGTTGTTGTTCCCCAGGCTGTCTGGCCGAACAGCCCCAAGGTCCCGAGCAAGGCCAAGGCCATAAACGAGCGCCCCCACAAAATCCTCCCTGCTTACCACTAACAAAGCCCTGGTGACTGAAGCCACTCCAAGGCAGGGAGCTGAGGAAGGTGCGGAAACGCCCGGGAAACCAAAGCCCCACCCAAGGCCCTGTGCCCCTAAGCAATTATGAAGGGAAAGTTGAGGGGTAAGGGAAAAATGTGACGCTTTGGCTCCCAATCTGCCAACTTCTAGGTTGGCAGTAGGGAGGTCAATCCACGGAAAAGACGCTGCCACTTGAGACCTAGAAGATGTAAACAACCACGGGGACATCACACACCCCTGTTTCAAACCAACATTCAGGTCAAAGAACTCGCTCTGCTCACTCTCCACACGTACTGCCGCCTTTGCACCCTCATACATGCTCTTCACTGGTTTCAGCAACTTGCCACCTATGTAAATCCATGTAAATATATGTAGCTCTCACTTACCTGCTTACCTGTATATCTATCTATTATCTATCTATCTAGCTATCTATAAATAACAATCTATCTATCTATCTATCAAACTTCCCTTCATCTTATATCCCACTTGGTCCACCAAAATATGACATCCTTTTATATTATATATACTAAATAATATATAGCATACAGAATATATAATATATTATATGAATTTGACGGCCCCCCCAATCTCTCTCTCTCTCTCTCTCTCTCTCTCTCTCTCTCTCTCTCTCTCTCTCCTCCCCCCCTTGTCTGTAATCTGTGTAGGTTATTTATACTCACGTAGTATGACATAACTCCTTTCTCTCTTTCTCTTTATATATTTTTCGTTTGTTCTTTCACTCACTCACACACTCACACTCACTCACTCACACACACGCTCACTCACTCAGATCTCTCTCACTCACTCACTCACTCACTCTCTCATTGAAATATTTAGAATACTAGAAAGGATGTGTTAATGTATATATTCATCATGAATACAACACGCAATAATAGCTGGAAGCTGGAACTAAGGATAAGCCAAACTGATACATTTGAAGAAAACAAATATCAATACATAACACAAATCACATACACAGATCTGAATGATATGAACCAAGTAACCCATTCAGAAATTGAGTTTTAATTCGTATTCGATTTTTATTAGCCAAAATTACATATAAACATTTGTTATAATACATTTTACAATATTCTGGGATGAGCCTTTTGAGATCAAGCTCTCCTAAAAAGGCACTTCATATTATACACTCGAATACCTTCACATAACATTATTACTCCTACATGGCATACCAGTGGCCCAGTGGCTCTTATCTTGTAATCTCTCTCTCTCTCTCTATATATATATATATATATATATATATTCCGTGCATACATACTTGTTTTTATACGCTAACTAGTAAAGGCAGCAATCGCTCACACTCACTCTCTCTCCCCTTCCTTCCTTCCTTCCTATTCTCCTTTTCCTCCCTGCCGCCCTCCCCCCCCCCTCTCTCTCTCTCTCTCTCTCTCTCTCTCTCTCTCTCTCTCTCTCTCTCTCTCTCTCTCTCTCAGCCTCACCAATTCCCTTCGCCATTCAACTTCGATTCGAGTTCCCCCCCTGAAAAAATGTGGGCTTATAAGTTTTTGCCTTCATATCTCGCCTTCGCTGTCTCCTCCACCCTCGAGAGAGAGAGAGAGAGAGAGAGAGAGAGAGAGAGAGAGAGAGAGAGAGAGAGAGAGAGAGAGAGAGAAAAATGAGAATAATAATAATCCTATTAATATATAGAGCACAACATTTTTCACTGGGTAGTCATCTACATTTTAGTTACGCTTACAGATTAATTGAATTACATTGCCAGGAAACATGAATTATCTGTATAATCAAATGACCAACATAAACCCTCTTAATTAAACGAGATATCACAGCATATCTCCCATGACTCTATTAAGAAGACAAGAATATATAGCACTTTAATATGATATTTCATTTTCGAAAGTGAAAGTAATTCCATTTCACATACTTCATTATTGACCAACAACTTTTTCGTGGTTACTGAACTTATTAATGTGACTATATACATTCAGAAACAAAAAAATATATATGTTGTATTTAGTTGAATGCCGAACGAGACAAGGTATTAAACTATTAAATATAGGCAACAATTAGACTTGTAAAATTTAATACCATTCTCACTTTTTGCCCTCAATAATTAATTACAAGAACCACATCCCCATTACAGTAAATACCACACTGTTGTTACGACCGGCACTACGAAATAAACAAGGGCACTTAAAAATGGACTAGATGATAGGCTATATCTGCAACAACGGTACGCTAATTCCGAACCCTCGAACTATTACGCCGGTGAACAAAAACACTTAAACCCTCCAGAGTTAATCTACTGGATAACGGGGTATCAATTAACTGGGTTTTAGTGCACTTCTACAAAGGCTTTCCGGTGACGGCAAAGCCTACTCACAACAGGAGTACTTTACGTTAATAAAATGCTCTTAAGTAATAACAATGCTTGAATAAACTATAACAAGATTTAATAAAGGAGTATATGCTTACGTTAACTTTAGTGTGAGTCTGTACTCACCACTAAACTCTACAATGTTCTATGAAAGCACTGGAAGTCTAGTCCTACAGCAATCAGATAAAGAATCTTCTGAAAACGTCTGATGCTCTAAGATGCTCGTTAATATAGAACAGAAATAATGCAGGGGCAGGACACCAAAGCGTGTATCTTAAATACACCAAAAAGTAGGACGCATATATATGAAACAAGGGAGTGCAACAACTCTGTGAAAGCACTAATAATCGCCACTCAAAACAGTACTTCCTTAGCCAACGTAACAGCCAAACTGGGTTGTGCACTATGCATCAACCTAGGCTAAAATAAGGCGTGAATAATTCCTAAAGCATACACAATTAAAGTTAATAAACACAATTTTTTTTTTTTTTTTTTTTTTAAGAGACAATGAACGGAGGAAGGAAAAACACAGATAAAACAAAAAGGTCCATGTGCCTAAAGGCATCCTCCATTCATAAAATGTTTGTAACAACTGGATTTAAACATTTGTTGATTGTAAGTTTGTGGAAAGCAATTCGAGGGAAGTGAATTCCAAAGAGTAGTAGCTCTGGGGATAAATGAATTCTGATAAGCAGAAGTTCTGCATTGTGGAGGAGAAAGTGTAAATTCATGGGCGCTCTCAGCTGCCCTAGTTCTACGGGGAAAGATGTGGAGAGGCGGCACAATTGAAGCAAGTTCCTCGGAACAATTGCTGTGAAAATATCTGTAGAATAATGCAAGGGATGCAACGTTTCTTCGTATGGCTAATGTAGGAAGGTCCTGTGTGATTGCAGGGTTATTGATTAATCTAATAGCTTTATTTTGAATTTTGTCCAACTGCCTCAATGCAACCACTCCACTTCCACCCCACAGAGGTGAACAGTAATCCATCTGAGAGCGCACATGACTTTTATATATTACGGCCAACTGCTCGTCAGTGAAGAATTCTCGAACTCTGTACAGGAGTCCCAGTTTTTTAGAGGCATTCTTAGCAATGCTTCTAACATAATGTGTCCAGCTCAAGTTAGTAGTTAATGTTACACCGAGAATGTCAATACTGTCTTTCTCACTAATAAAGTCTAGCAGCGGCATAAAAGGTACTAGGAAACTAGGCAGAGCGCAAGCATGCTCGTAGCCTACTGTCTCCCCTTGAACAGATTTCCCTTATGTTACGTTAAGTGAATTGGAGGCTCTCTTGGTAAGTCCAGATCTCAAGAATCTGGTCTTACCCTGACGCTCCACAAAGGTCAACACAATGAGGTAGCAAGCATACAGGTAAGAGTAGGCAAAAGCCCTTCACCTGTATACTGCTACACTCGCAAAGGAAAAATATGCACAAGGGTTACAGGCTACCTAGCTTCGTCGATGTTGTACAGGCTCTGACTTGCCACATACATAACTCAGACAACGACCAAAGATACCTTCCCCTGTCTACCATTAAATAATAGGAAAGAACAGCTCAATAATTAGAAGCACCCCAACACTAGGCTACCATATGACTATGACTCTACTAATCCCTAAAGCTAGTGCAAAACATAAATGTGAGAGCTGGTGCTGGTAATACGACTGGCCGACTATGGAAGTCGTATGCAGAGAACCAGAAGGGATAAGCAATTGAATAAAGGGAAGAAGTATTGGAAAAGAAGAAGTTCAGAGAGAGAAACAGTATTATAGGGGGGTTAGATTGGGGACAGATTGCAAAGGACATGTAGGACCAAGCACGCTATGCCAAGCTCTGCAGGAGAAACGCGGGCAGGAGCCCCCCAGCACTAACAAAGGCAGCGGCACCCAATCACAGACGACTACGTCATGAGGAGCAGGCGTCATATGACGCGCCAGGCCCGCCGGCCAATCACGAGCGTGGGAAACTCCTCCGATCGAGGGAGGCGCACGTACATACAGATGCACATAATACCACCACGCTGCTTGCTCTCTTTCTCCCTACAACTTCACACAACATATCTTATATTCTATCAATGATATAAAATACTTCCAAGTGTCACAGACAAGAATAAAGATCACCACTGATCTGTCTGTGACAACATGAACACTATGAAAGAAAGAACATCGTTCTACGATTATTATAGCCCATTTCACTGCCCTGGCGAGCGCTAGCGAGTTACGAGTGCATTCTGGCAAGCTGGCCAGCGTAACACCCCGCCCAAGATGTGGGACGTTTCAGCCTTAGGTGAACTTCACATCTGACCAGACAGAATGCCCACCAACCCCGCATCACCCAGCTACTCTCCCAAGTTGTGACAACAAGGCACAATCACAAACATAAAACACTTCATTATATAAAAAAAAATCTACACAACACTTCCCCAAAATAATAGCATAATAATAATTATATCACGCTCAACGAGCAAGCTTCACCGAGCCTAGCCTACTAAGACAACAGCTCAGAGTGTCTTAGATTCTTGCTGTAATATACTGCACTTATATACTATCAAAAAGAAAGAGTTTTTATGTGAGGTTTTTATATTTTTTAATAGTGTTTTTGGCGTCGTTGCACTACAGGGGCAACCATAATTTTTCTCCACTCAAACAAACACTGACTGAACGGCGAGGGTGCTCCTTAAGACATACTCTCCCGTGACAAACAATCAGCCAGAACATTATCAGTGCCCTTAACATGCCACACATCCAACTTGTGTCCCGGCAGCAAAACAACACCTGACACTGATAAACTGCCCAGTCCATCACAAGACTGGCACTTCTCTTCGCTCTATCCGGCAACGGGGCCTGCCAATAACCTTTCACTATTTCCACCTTAGTGATAAACGAGGCAGCCCCGATGCGGTCTATGGGGTCATCAACTCTGGGTAATGGATAGGCGTCTGTCAGGGATAATGCACCCACACTCTTGCAATCAACACAAACACGGGTCTTGCCACTCAACTCAGGTTGCAAAGCCACTGGCAACGACCACTCACGATATCCCTTATCCCTCAGACCCTTTTTCCACATGTAGTCTAGCTCTGCTTTCACGACAGGCTGTTGAGCAGGATTTATACAGTAGGGAACCAATTTGAGCCTTGCACTGTCTCCAGCCTTCATGTCGGATTCTACCCCGTACATCAGGCCTGGAGAACCAACAAACATGCGGACGTACTGCCACAGCCTAGTAAACAACTTCTCTTGGCGCTCAGGAACAAGAGGTTGCAACTTATCTCGAAGAACAACATGCTCAGTGTCCTCCCACAACCCAGCCGAGACCGTAGCTTCTAAACTATAGTCTCCCTCCTTCTCCACCTTTGTCCCTAGAACAGCCAGGTCATGAGAGGGACAATCTGTACCACCTGTGCAGTCACTCCCATAGTTCATAATTGCTAAGGCTTCCCCGCCGATACCGTACATGTGCACCCCCACATTCCTTGCGACTACATCTGCCTGGGCAGCATCACCGCCTTCAGCGACACGGCCAGATACAGTCGGTCTATGGTAGGGCTGTTGTATTTTACTAGGGCAGCATTGGGAGGCTATGCGACGGCCAGGCGCATCCACTCCACAGCCACCTCACCAATCTGCTCAATGTCCTGATTCTGACCACCACCCTTAGCAGCCATGGGTCGAGCCTGACCTGACAACCATGCCAAAGCCTTGTCGCCCATCTTGAACCACCGAAACAACGAGGCCAACGGTTTACTAACACTCAAGTAACCTGCCAGCGGAACATCGTGCACCGCATGAGTTGTGAGGCCTGGGTGCTCGGCACAAACAGTGGGGTATGAACCGAGCAGGTGCTGGAGCGCTGCACACTGCTGCTCAGGCAGGTGCTCAAGCGTTTCCACAGCCACCTGACTCGTGTCCCCCGCCCACTGCTCCGCCGAGACATGACAATCCTAACTTTCCTCCACCTGTGCCCCACTGCCCCCCTCTCCTTCTCCACCTTGGCCGCTGCAGACCAACACAGGGACAGTAGGCTGCTCAGGTGGTTGCCTCACAAACTCCTTTAACAGGTTCACATGACATGCTTCCCCGTCCTCGAGTTCAATAGCCCCGTTCCCACAACTCTCAAGACTAAGATCTTCTAGTTGCCCCTGGGAACTACTCTGTCGCGGAGTGCCATCACGCCCTACCATGTCACTAGGGAGGACAGGTTCTGGGGCCCCTCAGGACCTCATAATGGGTGCAAGTACCGAGTCACCAAGGAGTGTCGCTGGATCCAAACTCTCAACCCGACCAGCATCGACTTTCTCCTTCCGACCCTTCCTCCGCTGGTCTAAAACTTGGGTACTAGGCTGTGACACCTGAGCAGACCGAGATCTCTCGAGCCCCTCTTGCCCCTCCCTACTCGTGTCGGCCGCCCTCTCGGCAATGACTAAGGGTGGAACCTCGGAAGTGGGCACCGCAAAGTCATTGCCGAGAAGGAGGTCGACCCCCTCAACTGGCAATTTCTCCACCACACCCACATCCAACTCCTGTGTCACACCGTCCATCTCAAGCTCTACTCTGACCAGCGGATAAGACCGCGTAGCATTGATGCCTTGAACCACCACAACCCGAGCCGCGTTAATAGGCTTGCCAGTGAAATTTTTAACAAGTGTCTTGGAAGCGCCCGTATCACGCAGCAACTCAAGCCTATGCTCCACACCAGCCCACCTCACAGTGCCGTGCCCCCTATGACCACAAAAAACATCATGGATGGGTGACGAGCCCTCCTGCTGCTTCTGCACCGGCGATGACTTCGCAACCGACTGTTTACCCCGGGCAAACGCGGAAGACCTCAAAGACACGCCGATGTTGCTCACAAGTGACATCACTGCTGTAGGCGGTGTGCTCGGACTTGAGCGCGCAATATGCCCCTTCTCATGACACTTGAAACACTCCATTTCGCTCTTGGACTTCCTCTGAGGTGAGGAAGGGCCCTGGCCTTTCTTTAACGGGAAGGCATTCGACTTGGGTTCATAATTGGCAACAGTACTCTTAAATGGATAATTAGTTGTGTCATTAATTCGGAGGGGTGGAGTGGTACGCCCCTGGTTACCTGCCTCAGCTCTCTGTGCAGACTCGCACCCATGAATCAATGACACCCTAAGGTCAGCCAGCTCAGCCGCCTTCTGCAGAGTTTTTGGTTGCTTTTCTTTCAGGTTAAGAGTCAAGTCACTGCCAGTACACTTAAAAAATTGTTCTAACAACACTAATTGCTTAACTGCATCAAAAGTAGTTGCCTTCTCCGACCTCAACCAATTTTCAAATGCATCTGACAGCTCTCTAGCGTGTTCCTGGAAAGTATTCTCCTTTCTTTTTGGAACCACCCTAAACTTCAGCCTATAGGTCTCTGGCTGTAGCTCATACGCCGTTAGGACAGCCTCTTTCAACAACTCATAATTCACACAGGAATCTAGGGGCAAAGCATCGTACGCCTTGAGTGCTTTCCCCGTCAATCGTGAAGAAACAAGGGCTGCCCACTTCTCCTCGGTCCATTGGTGCTCCCGGCACTTTTTCTCAAAACGGAGAAAGAATTCTGTAACTCCTAACTCATCAAACACTGGAACCAACTTTAGTAGATGCGACAGGGACTGGTCATGGGCTCGACCCCCCTGGACGACACGGTCCCTCGTCACCTCTACACAAGTTTTCTCTAGGTCAATATCGGCACAATACCTTGCAGACTCAAACTTGAGCTCAGCCTCTCGCTGCTTGAGCTCAGCCTCATACCTATACTTGAGCTCAGACTCATGCTTCCGCTGCTCGATCTCGGCCTGTCGCTCCTGCTGCTTGAGCTCAGCCTCATGCTTTCGCTGCTCGAGTTTGGCGAGCTTGAGCTGAAACAACGTCTCGGGAGACAACCCTTAAGGAGGGGGTGCTACTACCGGGGACCCACCCAGTGAGTCACTTAGAGGCATACCCAACCGCCAGCGGGCCTCGGCCTGCGGGAACGTACTCGGCTCCGGAACCCGAGGGGGCGCCATGATAGGAGTTGAGTGGAATGGGGCCTGGGACGAAGGTGCCCCAGCTCCCGCTCCACCCGAACCCCCATGCACCCCACCCAGCACACAGGTAACCAGCTCACTTCTCGACAAACCGCTAGTACCGGAAAACCCTAAGACCGTGGCTACATACTGCAGTCCGTACCGGTCTAGCCCCGACACATGGTCTGCCAACACAGGCTCCTCCAAAAAAAATCCGAGCATCCTCCTCATTGTTCACCACCCGAATGCCGTTAAACAACTCCACCTTCTCCACCTCCTCGCCTGTCTCTCACACTGTGCCCTCACTATGCTCAGACCTGTCCAGTGACATGATGGAGTCAACAACAAAAAATCTCAAGTAAAGACAAAAATAGCCAAACTCTCACGTAGCTATATTCACCAAAAAATATTCGAAGATGTTCTTGAGTGCAATACTAGGTCACCAATAAACTCCAACAAGTTCAATATATCCTCAAAACAATGTCCACTGCCAACAATGCGAGAAATAAATTCAACCCCAAATGGCAATAAAATTTCTCCAAAGAAAACCCAGCAATATTCAGTTCACTATATACTGGTCTAAGGTCGCCATTTGTTACGACTGGCACTACGAAATAAACAAGGGCACTTAAGAATGGACTAGATGATAGGCTATATCTGCAACAACGGTACGCTAATTCCAAACCCTCGAACTATTACGCCGGTGAACAAAAACACTTAAACCATCCAGAGTTAATCTACTGGATAACGGGGTATCAATTAACTGGGTTTTAGTGCACTTCTACAAAGGCTTTCCGGTGACGGCAAAGCCTACTCACAACAGGAGTACTTTACGTTAATAAAATGCTCTTAAGTAATAACAATGCTTGAATAAACTATAACAAGATTTAATAAAGGAGTATATGCTTGCGTTAACTTTAGTGTGATTCTGTACTCACCACTAAACTCTTCAATGCTCTATGAAAACACTGGAAGTCTAGTCCTACAGCAATCAGATAAAGAATCTTCTGAAAACATCTGATGCTCTAAGATGCTCGTTAATATAGAACAGAAATAATGCAGGGGCAGGACACCAAAGCGTGTATCTTAAATGCACCAAAAAGTAGGATACATATATATGAAACAAGGGAGTGCAACAACTCTGTGAAAGCACTAATAATCGCCACTCAAAACAGTACTTCCTTAGCCAACGTAACAGCCAAACGGGGTTGTGCACTATGCATCAACCTAGGCTAAAATAAGGCGTGAATAATTCCTAAAGCATACACAATTAAAGTTAATAAACACAATGCTGTCTTTCTCACTAATAAAGTCTAGCAGTGGCATAAAAGGTACTAGGAAACTAGGCAGAGCGCAAGCATGCTCGTAGCCTACTGTCTCCCCTTGAACAGATTTCCCTTATGTTACGTTAAGTGACTTGGAGGCTCTCTTGGTAAGTCCAGATCTCAAGTATCTGGTCTTACCCTGGCGCTCCACAAAGGTCAACACAATGAGGTAGCAAGCATACAGGTAAGAGTAGGCAAAAGCCCTTCACCTGTATACTGCTACACTCGCAAAGGAAAAATATGCACAAGGGTTACAGGCTACCTAGCTTCGTCGATGTTGTACAGGCTCTGACTTGCCACATACATAACTCAGACAACGACCAAAGATACCTTCCCCTGTCTACCATTAAATAATAGGAAAGAACAGCTCAATAATTAGAAGCACCCCAACACTAGGCTACCATATGACTATGACTCTACTAATCCCTAAAGCTAGTGCAGAACATAAATGTGACAGCTGGTGCTGGTAATACGACTGGCCGACTATGGAAGTCGTATGCAGAGAACCAGAAGGGATAAGCAATTGAATAAAGGGAAGAAGTATTGGAAAAGAAGAAGTTCAGAGAGAGAAACAGTATTATAGGGGGGTTAGATTGGGGACAGATTGCAAAGGACATGTAGGACCAAGCACGCTATGCCAAGCTCTGCAGGAGAAACGCGGGCAGGAGCCCCCCAGCACTAACAAAGGCAGCGGCACCCAATCACAGAGGACTACGTCATGAGGAGGAGGCGTCATATGACGCGCCAGGCCCGCCGGCCAATCACGAGCGTGGGAAACTCCTCCGAGCGAGGGAGGCGCACGTACATACAGACGCACATAATACCACCACGCTGCTCGCTCTCTTTCTCCCTACAACTTCACACAACATATCTTATATTCTATCAATGATATAAAATACTTCCAAGTGTCACAGACAAGAATAAAGATCACCACTGATCTGTCTGTGACAACATGAACTCTATGAAAGAAAGAACATCGTTCTACGATTATTATAGCCCATTTCACTGCCCTGGCGAGCGCTAGCGAGTTACGAGTGCATTCTGGCAAGCTGGCCAGCGTAACACTGTTAAATAAATAAACAGAGTTTAACATTACAAAACAAAGTCTCCCCACTAATTAATTCTCATTATTTGTACTAAAATAATTGTTTTTAAATGGAAATAATAATGAACATCTAAATACATATATTAAAGACAACATTAAAGTTTGTTTAAAGAAAATAAACACTAAACACATTCTTGCTTGTTTTTTCATATACATAATATCATACTGCTAGTGATGCAAATCTGTCAAACAACACATTTTAAGAAAACCAAGCCCTAAAATAAATATATAATATCCTCACTTCCTTTTTCTCTTTAATTAATAGGACACACTACTACGTTATTTTTCTAGGGATTAGGACTCACTGCTAAATTTATCTTAATAACCAAAACTACACCCTTTAACACCTTATTGGCGGGCTAGGCGGTCTAGCGGACCGTAGCGCCCAGCGGGGTGTTTTTACCCTAAATAGGGTTGTTTATATGATCATTTTCATGCCTAAATAGGACCCAGACCGTAAAACAAGTATCTATCCCTGAAAGGGTGTAAACAGAGCTTTCCAATGACACCCGAACCCTCCTTGTACGACCGCTGGTTCTCTTGCAACGATCGTGCAACACGAGTGCAAAAACCCTGTAATTAGGTAATTTCCCTACATAATTCCCTGTGTAGCGAGTGAGAGAGGGGAGGGAAGGGTGGGAGTCACCTCAGTTGATCCACCACGTGGTCGTGAGCGGTCATACAGTTGCTAGGCTCCTCACACCGCTCAGCTCTCTCTCTCAGCAACATTACGTGCTGAAAATGGCGCACAAAATAATTTGTGAACTGCCACTTAGTCCAAATTTATTTCACACGACATAAGTTGCGCACCGACAGTTAGGGGTTAATGCCATAAATTATATCTATTAAATACCACCTACTCTACGTAGGGTACGTTACCCATTTTGCAACACAATCCCACCCCTACTCTGTGCAATTTATCCAACCAAAGAGTGAAACGTTTTTCTCAGTTGTTCTTGTATTTAACAGCTGAGCTCTGGAACTCTCTCCCAGAATCAGTCTTTACCTCTTCCTATGACTTAAAGTGCTTCAAACTCCGTGTGTCCAGGCATTTTGGCTCGAACGTCCCCTGATTTTGGCCTTGTCACTCTATCAACTCTGGGGGAGGCACTCGCTACAGGCAGTTCTGCCTTTTGTCTCTCTCACTCATATATTTTTTTTATAAACCTACATAATATCGAAAATATATAGTCTCCAATGTCTTTCCCTTATTAATATAGACAATAACCATATCCTTTACGATTACCATGAATTTAAACCCTCTTAAATATATAAAAAAATAAGCAAAAATTAAAACCAAAATAAAAATATATATAAATATAATCTCCACTTTCCTTCCCTCATTAAGGGGGGTCACCGGCTTTATTTATATCTTTCTCTCCTTTTCTCTCTTTCCCTGGTTTGTATCCATTCGGCCCCATTCAGCCAACTGTTTTAAGACGTTTATCCCCATCCAGGTATCGATTTCTTCCTGGCGAGCGATAGCGAGCCAGCATTGTATGGAGAAATCCGGCTTCGCCGGAGACATTTTTCTATCGAAAAATGTACAATTTAGCTTGCTGTCAAAACAAAAATATATATATGCTGGCTCGCTACCGCTCGCCAGGAAAATATTGACTCCTGGATGGGGGTGAACGTCTTAAAACAGTAGGCTAAATAGGGCGGAATGGATACAAGCCAAAGAGAGAGGGAGAGAAAGAGAACAAAAAGGGAGGTGGGCTCCCTCATTAAGAAAGACAAGATTCTCCTCTTTTAATCTTTCCCTACGGATGACGTCCTTTTCATTATAATCCGGCTACTGTTAGACAATGTTATTCAGGTTAGGAAGGACCTCTAGGAATGAAAAGGCTACACACTTATATCTCAATTCCTCATTTAAGTGCCATGGATGCTTCCCAAAGCTGCATAACATCGTCTAAATATATCGAGAGTGAAAACAAAGATTGCCTCCCCCCCTACCCCCCCCCCCCCCCCTTCACCCCCGGCCCCCTCTCTTCCTGTACCGAAAGGGTTTATAATGCTATCAATTATAACCCTATTATATAAATCACAAATAATCACAAATTAAAGGCAAAATATAGAGACAAATACCAATAATCTCCCCTTTCCTTCCCTCGTTCATAAAGTAAAGAACCACCGCCTTTACGAATGCCATTAATTAAAACCCTATCAAATAAATACTTAATAAGCAAAACATAATAACAATAAATACTTAATAAGCAAAACATAATAACAATAAATACTTAATAAGCAAAACATAATATACTGTAAATAAAAATAAAGCAAGATAGAAACAATAAAACATATAATCATTACTTTCCTTTCCTCATTAATAAAGACAAGAATCACCTCCTTTAAGGGGGGTGACCTGTTCGTTTTTATTTGTCTCCTTTTCTTTCTTTCTCTGGCTTGTATCCATTCGGCCCCTTTCAGCCAACTATTTTAAGACGTTTATCCCCATCTAGGCGTCGATTTCTTCCTTGCGAGCGATAGCGAGCCAGTATTATATGAAGAGATCCGGCTTCGCCGGAGAAATTTTTCCATCGAAAAATGTACAGATTTAGCCTGCTGTCAAAAACATTTAAAAAATATGCTGGCTCGCTACCGCTCACCAGGAAAAAATTGACACCAGGATGGGGATAAACGTCTTAAAACAGTAGGCTGAATGGGGCCAAAGGGATACAAGCCAGAGAAAGATAGAAAAGGACAGAACAAAAACAGGTAACCCCCCTTAAGAATGCCGCTAATATTAACCCTATCAAATAGATACCTAATAGGCAAAAAGAAACCAAAATAGAACCATTGAAATATATAATCTTCACTTTCCTTTCCTCATTAACCCCTTCCGTACCGGTGACGGAGGCACGAGTTGTGGTCGTAAAAAAGGGTTAAGTGAGATAGTTCCAAGCCTGTTAATTGCTGGAGGCCCTTTTTAAGCTGAATGAAACCGTCTAATAGTAGCCAGAATAAAGTTAAAAAGACGTCGCCGGTACAGAAGGGGTTAAACAAGACAAGCACCGCCGCCTTTAAGAATGTCATTAATGTTAACCCTATCAAATAAATACCTAACAAGCAAAACAATAAACCAAAAATAGAACAATTAACACATATCATCCTAACTTTCCTTCTTTCATTAAGGGAGCCCACCTTGCTTTTTTCTCTCTTTCTCTCCCTCTCTCTTTGGCTTGTATCCATTCGGCCCCATTCAGCCTACTGTTTTAAGACGTTTACCCCCATCCAGGTGTCAAGATTTTCCTGGCGAGCGGTAGCGAGCCAGCTTATATATATTTTTGTTTTGACAACAAGCTAAATTTTTACATTTTTCGATAGAAAAATTCTCCGGCGAAGCCGGATATCTCCATACAATGATGGCTCGCTATCGCTCGCCAGGAAAAAATCGACACCTGGATGGGGATAAACGTCTTAAAACACTTGGTTGAATGGGCCGAATGGATACAAGCCAGAGAAAGAGGGAAAAGGAGAGAAAGATAAAAACAAAATGTGATCCCCCTTAATAAAGACAAGCACCGCCGCCTTTAATAATGCCATCAATTAAAAACCCATTAAATAGATACCCACCTACTGGCCAATACAATAACCCTGTAATGTATGTATATATATTAAAGTCACTGCACGTCCATTAAGGGAGCCCACCTCGCTTTTTTCTCTTTCTCTCCCTCTCTCATTGGCTTGTATCCATTCGGCCCCATTCAGCCTGCTGTTTTAAGACGTTTACCCCCATCCAGGTGTCAATATTTTCCTGGCGAGCGGAAGCGAGCCAGCATATATATATTTTTGTTTTGACAGTAAGCTAAATTTTTACATTTTTCGATAGAAAAATGTCTCCGGCGAAGCCGGATTTCTCTATACAATGCTGGCTCGCTCTCGCTCGCCAGGAAGAAATCGACACCTGAATGGGAATAAATGTCTTAAAACAGTTGGCTGAATGGGGTCGAATGGATACAAGCCGGGGAAAAAGAGAAAAGGGGAGAAATATAAAAAAAGCCGGTGACCCTCCTTAATAAAATATATGATGGTCATTTATTACAGGCATGAATCACGCAGCCTAGTAGCAAGTCTATTTTTAGCTGAGGGTAAATTGCCATGTCATTACGAAGATTTGTAGCGAAATATGTTGTTCATTATGAAAACTTGGCAATGACATCATGCAGAGATATTGAAGCTTCATATTTTGCCTTATAAGTATCGAGGAATAAACTGCCATGGTATTATATATTTTAAGTGGAAAGAAAGATATTATGAGGCATTTTTTAAACAGTTACGGGTAAAACCACTCATAAAAATTCATGTACAGATACGGTCAGGAATTTCTGGATTTATTTTTTATTTTGTCTATTTTTTTTAAAGCGCAATTATGATATACCGACGAACTATTTTGATAAACCATTCGAGCAATAGAGTTAACGTTGCTGGGATTCACTAGTTAACGTTCACTCTCTTGTTTATATCATTAGCATCTCTTCAAGTATTCATGACTACGAATGTTCAGTAGGCCACACAAGTTCTGTTCCTCTCCGTGATCTTATGCATGGAAATATAATGCACATGATTGAATTACGAGTGTAGTTTCTTCTGCAGTGGTTAACTCATCTGATTAGTCAGCTGATGAATTTAAAGCAACCACACTCGCAATTTCTTCATACTAATTTTACTTTCATAGATAAAATCACTGAGGAACAGAACTTATGTGGCCAACTGTACATCTTAGGTGTTTCTTCACGCAACTAGAGCCAACTGGATAAATATATATATGTGATGTTTGATTGTTAAAACATTATAATATGATAAGGTGTTGATGTGATTATAAAATTAAATTAACACATAAAATAACCTATTTTATACTTGCAGGATCTACACCTTTCTTGCCTCAACCCCCTCCTTTAATAATACCATCAATCATAACCATATCAATTAAAAACAAAATAAGCACAAATTAGATATAAAGACAAATACAAAATAATACTTGCAAAGGCTGACGACCTCGCATAGCGTAAACGAACTTCCGATCTATTAGATAAATAATTAATGAGATGGTTCGGTTTAGTCCGGAATAACTTCGAATAATTAGGAATGAGTGGCATTGAGTGTATAATAATTGAATGTGTAATAATTCGAAATGCATCTTTTGCTCGCAGGAGTGTATAATAATTGAATGTGTATTAATTAGAAATGAGTGGCTAATAATTGAGTGTAATAATTCGGAATGAGTGGCTTTGAGTGTATAATAACTGAGTGTGTAATAATTCGGAATGAATGGCTTTGAGTGTATAATAATTGAGTGTAATAATTCGGAATGAGTGGCTTTGAGTGTATAATAATTGAGTGTAATAATTCGGAATGAATGGCTTTGAGTGTATAATAATTGAGTGTAATAATTCAGAATGAGTGGCTTTGAGTGTATAACAATTGAATCTAATAATTCAGAATGAGTGGCATGGAGTGTATAATAATTGAGTGTAATAATTCAGAATGAGTGGCTTTGAGTGTATAATAATTGAGTGTAATAATTCAGAATGAGTGGCTTTGAGTGTATAATCATTGAATCTGTAATAATTCAGAATGAGTGGCTTTGAGTGTATAATAATTGAATCTGTAATAATTCAGAATGAGTGGCTTTGAGTGTATAATAATTGAGTGTTATAATTCAGAATGAGTGGCTTTGAGTGTATAATAATTGAGTGTAATAATTCAGAATGAGTGGCTTTGAGTGTATAATAATTGAGTAATAATTCAGAATGAGTGGCTTTGAGTGTATAATCATTGAGTGTCATAATTCAGAATGAGTGGCTTTGAGTGTATAATCATTGAGTGTAATAATTCAGAATGAGTGGCTTTGAGTGTATAATCATTGAGTGTAATAATTCAGAATGAGTGGCTTTGAGTGTATAATCATTGAGTGTAATAATTCAGAATGACTGGCTTTGAGTATAGTCTTGGTCAGCAATATAGGTACAGTTTGCCGCACATATTCTATCCCGTTGGGGTCGTGATTTGGCAGCGCTGCACCCACCTCCCCAACCCACCTCCCTCACTCCACCTCTTACCAATAGGAGGTGGAATGAGGGAAGGGGGTTGAGAAAGTGGGTGTAGTTCTGCCAAATCACGACACCAACGGAATAGAGTATGTGCGGCAAACTGTACATCATTATGAAGAAGAATATATAATACACAAACATAGTGTTTTGAAAGAAAAAATAATCCACAAGACTCGAATGACTGCTTCTTCACTATAATCGGGTCTCTTGCAGCTGACGGTAAATTGAATCCCTGAACACTAAATGTCTATATACTTAGTGGGAAAATACGAAACTACTATATCTCTGAATCAAACTACTGCTATATATATATATATATATATATATATATATATATATATATATATATATATATATATTGTATTGAGTATTGTTCACATGTGTGGGGAGGATCCTCTCACACCACACTCCTAGATAAAGTAGAAAGGAAAGCCTTTCGTATCATTAACTCCTGTCCACTCACCAACTCTCTGCAATCTCTCTCTCTCTTCGCCACAATGTTGCATCTCTCTCGCTATTCTATCGCTACTACAATAATCAGTGTTCCTCAGAGCTTTCCCAGTGTATACCGCCTCCTCTATGTAGGGTACGTAGTACCCGCCTTGCAACACAATCCCACCCCTACTCTGTGCAACTCTCCAACCCTAGAGTGAAACGCTATTCTCAGACTTTCTTCTATTCAACTGCCGAGTTCTAGAACTCTCTCCCAGAATCAGTCTTTTCCTCTTCCTATGACTTAAATTGCTTCAAACTCCGTGTGTCCAGGCATTTTAGCTCGAACGTCCCTTGCTTTCGGCCCTGTCACTCTTTGAAATCTGGGGGAAGCACTCGCTGCAGGCAGCTATGCCTTTTGTCTCCCTCATTCACATAGGAAAACAAAATATATACAGTATATTGGACTTAATGACCACGTCTAGAAAATTACCTATTTAAATTTATTTGGATTAATATAATACGCTTCGAGGGGTGCGACTTCTGTGCTACCAGGTAAGAGAGAGAGAGAGAGAGAGAGAGAGAGAGAGAGAGAGAGAGAGAGAGAGAGAGAGAGAGAGAGAGCGAGAGAGAAAGCGAGAGCGAGAGAGAGAGAGAGAGCACAATGACATAAATCCAGATAGATGCATGCACCACATTAGCTATATCTGACGCACTTAAAATCACAAGCACCAGCACACACAAGCACACACAAACACACACACACACTTTGACCCCCACCGACAAATGTACACATATATTATTTGGACACATACTGTACAGACATACACATACATATACACTTACACACGTATATACTTCGACACACGTATATACTGTACATGCATACACACACTGTAATATTATCTTCTGCCGCCAGACGCCTCTAAGGTGACCGGCGGCAGATGATCGTAAGCACCAACAAATATTCTGAAACAGTGATTTGTCAGCCTTTGTTATGGAATATGTATCAAACTTTTTGTTGGTGCTTGTGTCCTTCTGCCGCCGGACGCCTCATATACAGAACACATATATATGCAAATATATATTCATGACATACCCCAAACAACACACATAATAGATTATTGCTAAAAATACTGACATATATATATATATATACTCTCTCTCTCTCTCTCTCTTTCTTTTTCTTCTCTTACTCTTACCTTCCCACCTCTCTACCATCAGACATCCCATCCACCACCACCTCTCCCTCTCTCTCTCTGTCTGCCTCCCCCCTCGCTCCCTCTCTCTGTCTGCCTCCCCCCTCTCTCCACTCCCCCCCTCTCTCCCTCTCTCCAGCCCCTCTCCATCACACAGCACCTTCAGCCACCTTCTTCCAAGCTCACACGAACACTTTAACTTATTCTAATTATAGTCTCCCAGGCCCCGAACAAACTGGTTACCCGCTCACAGACTGATCCAACTAATATCCTCCTTGGTTTAGCTGGAACTTGGGGGGTGGGGGGCAAAAGCACGGGCAAATTCTAAAGTTATGGGTAAAAAGAAGAAGAAAATTAAAGGAAAATATTATCCAAACAAAACAAGATAATACGCGAACGTAAAAGGGAAAACAAAACACACACGCACACACGCGCGCGCGCACAGTATGAAACAAAATGTAAAGGCATGACACAGGTCCCTAATATTATATCCTGTAATGGTATATTAGTAGTAATAAACCCATCTAGTATAAGGCTAGAGAGGTATATCACTGTAAATATAAGTGTGTTATTTTATATACATTTTACGATTATACCATTATTATTTCCAGCCGTAATCAGCATACACCCCATTTGACTCTCTGAAGCGAAAACATTTATATTGCAAGGGTTACCAAACTAAATAGTATCCTTAATCACCTGCTTTTTCTTATCTTTCTCTCCTTTTCTCTCTTGCTCTGGCTTGTACCCATTTGGCCCCATTCAGCCAACTGTTTTAAGACGTTTATCCCCATCCAGGTGTCGATTTCTTCCTGGTGAGCGATAGACAGCCAGCATTGTATGGAAAAATCCGGCTTCGCCGGAGAATTTGTTCTATCGAAAAATGTACAAATTTAGCTTGCTGTCAAAACAAAAAATATATATTTCCAGGCACGCTACCGCTCGCCAGGAAATATTGAATCCTTGATGGGGGTAAACGTCTTCAAACAGTTGACTGAATGGGGCCTAATAGATACAAGCCAAACAGAGAGGGAGAGAAAGAAAAAAAAAGCGAGGTGGGCTTCCTTAAAGCTGATTTATATGACGGGAGAAATTCTAAGACAGCTATGAGAGCAGGAGAGGTGTGGAGGTTCAAGCCAAGGTGGGGGAGATGCTAGACTAGCTTATAAGTTCAGGTCACTAGGGTTCAGTAGGTTTTCTGCGGGCTCAGTAGCTTCAGTAAGTTCTTTGCACAGTTCAGTAGGTTCTCTGCACGGTTCAGTGGGTTTAGTAGGTTCTCTGCACGGTTCAGTGGGTTTAGTAGCTTCTTTGCTTGGTTAAGTAAGATTCAGTGTTTTTCTGTCCCTTTGTGATATAGCTTAATATTCCTAAGAAACATAAGTACTCAAATACTTGTAATTGAAATATATTCAATAAGTTGGCGATGTATACTATTTACTAACATTAGTTTGTACCCCCTTTAATGCCTAGAGGTCCTACCGAAGCTGTATGCAATCAATTGATGATAACCAGAATGAAATTACAATTACACGATCATATTGAAGGGGTTGAAGAGGAATACATTTGTTTAATCAAACATTGTGATTTATGTGATGCTAGGCAAAGTAAAAAACAAAACAAAACACACATTCTACAATATCACTATCATAAGATAAGCATGAATTAAATTTCAATATTAATCATTTTAGTGCACCATAATGCTTCTCTCAATTTTACTTTGAGTAAAAGTATAAGATTTTGCTTGGCTTAAGACGAATATGTTGCAGTTCGGTGGTAAGTAGTTTGGACACTAATAAAATCGTCTAATAATAGCTAAAATAAAAGAAAAACTGGCGTCATTATCTACAAGGCTTCAATCCAATCAATATACAGCTATTGGCATCCACTCATCTATCTACTTATGTATCTAACATTCTATCAATCTATCTACATATTTATCTATCTATCTACCTATCTATCTATCTGTATATCTATTGATCTATCTATCGATATATATATATATATATATATATATATATATATATATATATATATATATATATATATATATATATCGGCTTATCTGTATATCTATTTGTCTGTATGTCTATCTGTCTGTCTGTCTGTATTTGTACCTATCTGTCTGTATATCTATCTATATCTATCTATCTATCAACTATCCACCCATCTTTCTCATAATTCGGTTGCTTCCTATGGCCTTTCACTCTCCCCTTTCTCCCAGTTTCGAACCCCGGGCCAGAATAAAAGTTGTGATCCCCGTCACCAGCCCTCCGATTTATGGACCGATATTTATTTCTGAGCTACCTGAGACGTGACGGGGTGGGGGGGGAGAGAGAGAGAGAGAGAGAGAGAGAGAGAGAGAGAGAGAGAGAGAGAGAGAGAGAGAGAGAGAGAGAGAGAGAGAGAGAGAAGTTGCTGTACATCAAAACTGAGAATGCTGCATGATTTCAGAGAGATTTACATATATTTACATATATACACTGGCCACACAGACCTTACGATCCAAACGAGGTGGTCAGGACTTAATTCTAGTAGAGATGGCATATCCGATAGAAAAGGAAAGTTGAAGGAAAGGATAGAAAAGAAGAAGGCTCTCTCCCCACCCTCCGTTCCCTCCGGCAATTGCCGTACATGAAAAAGTTGGAAGTGATTAACCTTGCTGGGCTTCGAAATCCCCAGAAGGAATTTACAGGAAAGATTGGAAAAAAATTGAAAAACAATCATGCAACCCTTCGCCTTAGCAGCATGTAAATGTTGGGGTTAATTGGAATCATCCAACCCATCACCCTTAGTAGTATGTACATATTTAGTGATGTTTATTATTCTTATTTTTTATTTGTGTATTATTTGT
Organism: Paralithodes platypus; assembly: GCA_032716605.1. NCBI lineage: Eukaryota > Metazoa > Arthropoda > Malacostraca > Decapoda > Lithodidae > Paralithodes > Paralithodes platypus. The sequence goes on from CM064488.1 coordinate 35,956,015, forward strand.
TTTCTTTTCTAACGCTCTCTTCAGCTGAACAAATAATAACGGTGATAATTACTGCCTACTCCATACAAATTTTTCTGTGGTATGAGTCTAGATTTTTCTAGAGAGAGAGAGAGAGAGAGAGAGAGAGAGAGAGAGAGAGAGAGAGAGAGAGAGAGAGAGAGATTATTAATGTTACTTATTACAGTGTCTGTGGTGGAAAGAAGAGACAAAGAAGGGGATAAATTGACAGCATGGAAGAGAATACGAAAGCCATAGAAACATAAATGCATACAACAATAATATAAACAAATAAGAAGAACTACGAAAGAGGAGAATATAGGGGAAAGGGAGAGAGGTAAGTGAAAAAATAAATAATTATGAGACAGACGTAACGCTAATGAGAAATGGAAATTATCTTTGAAGAAACACAATATATAAAGGATTAACAATATTTAGAGACATCGACAGATAAAACACAAAATTGATAAAATTGAAGGTTTCGAATGTTTTGACAGTTTAAAATTAATTGATAAAACTTAAGAAAACAAATACATAAACATGAACAAGTATACGTATGCACGAAATAAAACAAGATAAAGAAGAGTAAGCGCAGGAAAAAGGAGAAAATAATGATAAATACAATAAAAAATTAAAGAATAAACGCAGGAAAAATAAAATAAAGATATATAGAAGATACACATAGAGAATAAACACAGGAATAAGGAGAAAGTTAAGATATGTACAACATGAAAATAAAGAATACACTAAGGAAAAAGGAGAACAGAAATATATACTGTATATACAAAATACAAATAGAGAATAAACACAGGAAAAAGGAAAACAAATAAAGATGTATAAAAGATAACAAATAATAAACACAGTAAAAAGGAGAAAATAAAGATATATTGTGAGAGAAATACAGTAAATTAGCCCCACCCAATATCGTCTTCTTGCCTTCAGTTTCGGTTCAACGATTTCAGAAGTCACAGTCCGCGAGAGAGAGAGAGAGAGAGAGAGAGAGAGAGAGAGAGAGAGAGAGAGAGAGAGAGAGAGAGAGAGAGAGAGAGAGAGAGAGAGAGAGAGAGAGAGAGAGAGAGAGAGAGAGCTGATATCTGAACAAGTACTGATCCGGTATAATCCAAGCTTGTAATTTTCTTAAGGGGGGTCACCGGCTTTTTTATCTTTCTCTCTTTTTCTCTCTTTCCCTGGCTTGTATCCATTCGGACCCATTCAGCCAACTGTTTTAAGACGTTTATCCCCATCTAGGTGTCGATTTCTTCCTGGCGAGCGAGAGCGAGCAAGCTTTGTATGGAGAAATCCGGCTTCGCCAGAGACATTTTTCTATCGAAAAATGTACAAATTTAGCTTGCTGTCAAAACAAAAATATATATACAGTATATGCTGGCTCGCTACCGCTTGCCAGGACAATATTGACACCTGGATGGGTGTCAACAGTAGGCTGAAGGGGGCCGATGGATACAAGCCAAAGAGAGGGAGATAAAGAGAAAAAAAGCGAGGTTGGCCCCTTAACCTCTTGAGGATTATGACGCATGTTACCAGTTTATCCTGGCGATCATTAGACAATTGTATTCAGGTTACGAAGAATTTGTGAAAGCTACGGCACATTCAAGACACTTTTGACCCCTTTGATTCTTATAGGTCCTTTCTAAGCTGTATAAAATCGTCTAATGATAGCCAAAATACAATATATATATATATATATATATATATTGTCCTCAAATACAGAACGAGTTAAGTTCTTTCAGCGAGTTCTCCTAAGCTGAAATAAATTGTCTGACGGTAGCTAGATTATAGATACAATTAATCAGCCTTTATTCCTCGACTAACTCTTTCAGTACGGTAAGTATGCGAGTAAAGCCGGTATCACACGAGCGCTTTTTCACGCAACATTTATCCTCAACACTGGTCTGGCAGCTTATGAGGTCAACATATATTAGTTTTCTGTTATTCATCTACCATCAGTCTAGTTTCCGATACCAGGGCAAAATCTTCCAGACATTTTGCCAGAAAAATGTTGATCATCAAATGTTGACTCTAAAAGCTCTCGTGTGATACCGGCTTAACCCATTCAGGATACGCTTACGCATTTTGTTTCTGTTTTCTGGCTATTATTGGACGATTTTATTCAGATTAGGAAGGGTTTATGAAAGTCGAAGGTTTAATTGAGATAGCCTTTTCCCTTACAATTACAACAGATCCTACCCGAGCTGTCGAAAAGAAAAACCCCGGTCAAAATACTACATAATATTAACCTCCAAAAAGGAATCTCCTTGTCAATGGTCAACGACACACAGTTTTATTACGGGGGTCACCGTTTTTTTTTTTATCTGTCTCTCCTTGTCTCTCTTTCCCTAGTTTGTATCCATTCTGCCCCATTCAGCCAACCGTTTTATGACGTTTTCCCCCATCCAGGTGTCGATTTCTTCCTGGCTAGCGATAGCGAGCCAGCATTCTATGGAGAAATCCGGCTTCGCCCGAGAAATTTTTCTATCGAAAAATGTACAAATTTAGCTTGCTGTCAAAACAAAAAAATATATATGCTGGCCCGCTACCGCTCGCCAAGAAAATATTGACAGCTGGATAGGGATCAACGTCTTAAAACAGTAGGCTGAATGGAGCCGAATGGATACAAGCCAAAGAGAGAGGGAGAGAAAGAGAACAAACGCGAGGTGGGCTCCCTTAACCCTCCAAAAAGAATCTCGTTGTCGATGGCTAACGACAAACGATTTTATGAACCACAAGCAAGGTATCTCGAAGTCAATGAGTTACTTTGGCAGAAACAGGCTCTTTTTTTTTCACTTCCAAGGCATTCTTGCTTGTGAATACTAATGGCTATTCTGCCAGCTAGGTAATGAGGGCTGGTGGGAAATTACATGGCATTAGAAAATATTAGATTAAAGAGTCTGAATGCAAGCGTAACAATATAAAAAAGAACTAAGGGAACCGGAATGTATAACTGCGGTGTTGGAGAGAGAGAGAGAGAGAGAGAGAGAGAGAGAGAGAGAGAGAGAGAGAGAGAGAGAGAGAGAGAGAGTACGCAATTGAGAACATCCATATACAAAACTTGTACACAAATAATTATCAATGTCACTGAATATGAGAAAGAAACAATAGAGAAAACGATTTCAGATTAAAAGGAGAGCCAATTAATTATTCCATGGTCTCACACTCACACACACATACACACACACACTATCTCTCACTCACACACATGCATACACACACTCCCTGTCACACACACACTATCTCTCCCTCACACATACACAAACACACTCTCCCTCGCACATAAGCTCACTCTCACTCATTCTCTCTCTCGCTCTCACACACACACACACACACACTCTCTCTCTCTCCCTCACACATACACATCCACACTCTCCCTCACACATAAGATCACTCTCACTCACACTTTCTTTATCTCTTCTCGCTCACACACACACACACACACACACACACACACACACACAGAGTAATAACAGGGAGAAGCCATGTCTCAATACCCATGTTCAGTTGCCTCAATGATAACCACGCTCCTTCAGTTGTCTTTAATGTATACCCTCAGATCCCCCCCCCCTCCTCTCTCTCTCTCTCTCTCTCTCTTTCTCTCTCTCTCTCTCTCTCTCTCTCTCTCTCTCTCTCTCTTCTCTCTCTCTCTCTTCTCTCTTCTCTCTCTCTCTCTCTCTCTCTCTCTCTCTCTCTCTCTCTCTCTCTCTCTCTCTCTCTCTCTCTCTCTCTCTCTCTCTCTCTCGGGTGAAGAGAGAGCCTTTTACTTTGTTGTCCTATTATTCTGCTATAATCTGTCCCTGTCTCTAGCAGTATTAAGGCCATCTAGTAGGGAGCGCAAGGTTTGTGGGTTTTGAGTAACTGCGTAACTAAGGGGTACTTCACACAGTCAGGAATGCGAGCTAGAATCACTAGGAGTAATGATTCCTGGTGATTCCTGGAATACACCGCGAATGTCTGCAATTCCCCGAGGACTCACAACACCGTAGGAACCAGTGGGAGTGTACCTGCGAATCACTGGGAGTCACTGGTAATCACCTGGATAAAACCAGGAATGAAGTGCGAGTGATTGAAAATTTGAACATTTCGGATTTTTACTGTAATATACGAGTCGATAGGAGTAATATAGGAATAACTGGGAATTAGATGGGAGTCACTGGGAGTCACCGAGCATCACTGGGATTTGTTAGGAATGAGATGCGAGTATGCCAGGCATGGCCCCCATTGTGCACAGCCCCTATTATGGGGCCCCCAAGCTGCGCCAAGCCACATGTACACTCACCACCGACCCACGGACACTATAACTACAGTCCTCTAATATCGTCATTAAGTACAATGACTGTATTCATACATCATTACAGACATTAATATAATACGATAAGTCTGTATTATTATGTACCGTAAGGTCATAATATCAATGCTTACTATACTTTAAGAAACAAATATATTTAACCCTCCGGATCCGGGGGCCCTCATATGAGGCAGATCGCTGTGTCCGGGGCCATTTTCGTACAGTCAAGCTTCATAATTCAGTAGCTACTGATTGAGACCACCTAGAGCAGTCAATGTTTTTGCAAATTGTAGAACATCTTGTTGTCTGTAGACCGCTGTTGAGATGACATCGTTACAACGCATGGTTGCCGAGTTATGATGATTTTAGCGGCGATTTTTATCCGCGCATTTTGCCTCATATGAGGCCTCCCGGATTCCTGCCAATATTTTTGTTTGCCTCATGTGAGGCCTCCCGGATTCCGAGGGTTAAACTATTGCCTAAATAGTGGATAGTTAATCATTCCCACCTTCTTGTTTTCATTCGTTACCGAGTTCTGTAATATTTCATACTATTACCTAAAATAGGTAACACTTATAGGTTGTGTTAGTTTACTTAACCCGTCCAGCACCAGCGACGCGTCTGGCGCGTCGGCGATGTATGTAACGCACAGCCACAGCGACGCGTCTGACGAGTCACCCTAATTGCTCCGACCGTAACTTCAGGTGTAGCCACTCGAGAGGGCTCAGATTTGTATGGGAACTGTGTATGTATCCCACGCAACTGGTGCCGATGGTTGAAAACTCTCAAAGTCCACGTGCGTGCGCGTGAGCGCGCAATAACCTGGTTTTTTGGGGTAATTGCCTTCAATTTTTTACTCTTGTAAAATACGTTTTCGGGGGCTCTGTAGGACCATTCTTTAAGCTTTTTGAGCGGTTTTTCGTGGTTTTTCCTTCATTCCTAACCCATTCGCTATTGTTTCTGGAATAAAACCATTTTTTGAAAACCGGCCGGGTTCTGGTGAACAAACAATACAAAACTAGCCGGGGCTCCACGGGTTAAGTTAGGTCAGGGTAGTTGCAGAACTTCTAGATTATTAACCGGCGACTACAACGGCCCCTAAACAACCAAGTCATGATTCCGCTGGCTCAAAGTTTACCCCGGCGACTACAACGCCCCTCGAAGTAGTAATCCAAATTCCACTCTCCACCACCAAGATAACTTGACATTTCAAAACACATACAAACACGTATCCACCACTCTCGTTATGTTAGGTAAGGGGAGTTGCAGAACTTGTAGAATACAAGTAGGGTATTGTAAAATTGACCATACATTGTTCACATTATTAATTACCTCAACTACCTTAATTTCCTTCTCTACACACAATCACTGGGTGAATACAGTGTCTTGTGGGAAATTTTACTTACGCAGGTTAATACTAGGCCTATTTATAATGTTTGACCAAGAAAAGTTAAGGGGAGTTGCAGAACTTGTAGACTACAAGTAGGGTATTGTAACATTGACCATACATTGTTCACATTATTAATTACCTCACCTACCATAATTTCTTTCTCTACACACAATCACTGGGTGAATACAATGTCTTGTGGAAATTGTACTTACACAGGTTAATATTAGGCCTATTTATAATGTTTGACCATGAAAAGTTAACTACCTGTATAATGTATATTATACTTTCACGTGAGAAGTATTACAGGTTTATATGAATAATATATTTATTAAAGGGTACTTCACACAGTCAGGAATGCAAGCTAGAATCACTAGGAGTAGCTGAAAATTCGGATTCCTGGGCCTATTTGCGGTGATAATTCGATGACTCCTAGTGACTCTAGTGATATCCTAGCGATTCCTGTTAGACTCCCAGTGACTCTAAACCACTCGCGGCCGATTGGCCCTGTCCGACAAAATGTTCACCGTGTTTAAAGTTCTAGCCACGAATCGGACCATTCCCAGTGACTCCCAGTTGATTCCCAGTGATCCCCAGTGATTCCCCAGTGACTCCCAGCGAGTCCTGGTGATTCTCAGTGTTTCGTATCTGATTCGCGGACAGCTTTTGGTTTCAGTTTCAGTTCATACCAGAATCACCAGGACTCACTGGGAGTCACTGGGGAATGACTGGGAATCACTGGGAGTGGTCCGATTCGCGGCGAGAACCTTAAACACGGTGAAAATTTTGTCGGACAGGGCCAATCGGCCGGGACTGGTTTGGAGTCAATGGGAGTCTAACAGGAATCACTAGGATATCGCTAGAGTCACTAGGAATATCGATTTTCACCGCGAATAGGCCCAGAAATCTAAATTTTCAGCTACTCCTAGTGGTTCTAGCTCGCATTCCTGACTGTGATGTACCCTTAACTCTATCTCGCTCTCTCTCTCTCTGTTCAGATACTAATATTTAGCTTGTTCAATGATAACTAGGCGATGTCATTTGTCCTGTCCACCTTCGCCTCTCCCACTAACTTTAACTTTAACTCTCTCTCTCTCTCTCTCTCTCTCTCTCTCTCTCTTACTCTCGTGATTCCAACCCTCTGCCAATGATAACCATGCTACCTCAGTTATCTTTAATAGTCACCTTCGTTTCTCTCTCTATCTCTCCTGTTGTCCAATGTGTGTCCCCTCGCAGGATTTATCGGCCTAGTACACATCTTCAGACTTGGCATCGTGAGGTTATGCTTTGTACAGCTGCTGACAAATGTTTGTGATCTGATGCGATTTTCCTTATGCAAATGTGTGTCACTTTGATTGACGTTCAGATCAAACCAGCTATACAGTATATTAAGGGAGGCCACCTGTTTTTTTTTCTTTCTCCATTTGATCTCTTTCTCTGGCTTGTATCCATTCGGCTCCATTCAGCCTACTGTATTAATACGTTTATCCCCATCAAGGTGTCGATAATATTCCTGGCGAGCGATAGCGAGACAGCATTATATGGAGAGATCCGGCTTCGCCGGAGAAATTTTTCTATCGAAAAATGTAAAAATTTAGCCTGTTGACAAAAATCATTATAGCAAATATGCTGGCTCGCTATCGCTCGCCAGGAAAAAATCGACACCTGGATGGGGATAAACGTCTTAAAACAGTAGGCTGAATGGGGCCGAATGAATACAACCCAGAGAAAGGAGAGAGAGAGAGCCAAAAATCGAGGTGGGCTCCCTTAACATATATATATTTGATGAATTGATCTGAACATTTATCTAAACGGATATAATTGCATAACAAAAAATCGCAAAAACTCACTAACATTTGTCAGTAGCCGTTACATTTGTTGTACAGCGCGCTAATAAGTCATGTCTCGGCACCAATTATGTTTTGATCAATAATTGGTATCAGCAATATCTAAGCTTCATTTCTTCATATAGAGTGAAATATACAAACATGTTCCGACACTTAACTACCCTATTCAACATCTGGCAGACATTAATAGAGCACAGAGCGAGCCAAACGTAATGACAGCTGGGACATGACCTATTAGCGTGACCGTGCACTTGACTTCATTACTGTTTTTTTTTTAAAAGACCTCCGTCTACGTATTGTGAAAAACCTGTTATCCTCCGGCAAACTGTGGGGTTGAGTGAGTGAAGGGGGGGACAGTGAATGAAGGAGGATACATGTTTATCATAATAGCTTTCATTCATTGCTAGCCCCAAACGCGCGAGCAACTGTGGCTTTCAACCATCCGACACATCCCCTTTTATTTATGTGCATCACACATGTTAAATACAAATAAAGTTTATGTTTTGTTTTACCCTACTGTGGAAAGACTACGGATACACCACTCCTGCCCGGGCCTCACACAGTGGCATGACCCAGTCCAGTCGAACTGAGCTCATAACGCTGGTGGCATTGCCCCGGAGGATAGCCATCCCTAGTCTTTGCTTGAGCCAGAGGGTTTCCCGGGGTTCTCCTGAAACTTCTCTGATTTTTCGGCCTATTTCATTCACCATCTTAAGGGTGGTAGGGCCGAAGACTCCTGAAGTTTCGAATGCCAGGGGCTTGAACTGATGATTTCTGGCGATGGCTTGATATTTTTCTCGCTTTGTATTTCCTGCTACCCGGGCGGCTTCAGCTGCTTCGTCGGCGTTTCTGGCGATGTTGGTTGTGGAGAAAGTGTCAACACATGTGGCATCCCACACGAGGCACCGGCCATTCTTGTAAGGGAAAGTGGTCATCCCATCTGGCCGTTTGCCGTCTTCTCTGTGAAGTCCATGTGGTTCGAGGATTGATGCACGGTTAGCACTCTGCAGGGCCCGTTTTATGACATCATTTAGTGCAGAGTGTCTTGGCAGGCGGCCTGCGTTGTAATTACATGACAAGGCATGGTGACCTTGAGCATCCATACCCCCACCACACTTGCAAGTGTGTGGGTGACATACTGCTGCACCCACTCTGAGCGCGATGGCAACCCAGAGCGCTTCAGCATCCAAGTGAGTTCCAAGAGGTCGGATGGGGTTGGCGTGTAACCACAAGCCACTCTCCGAACGGGCGGCTGCCTGGAGGCGTGCTTTTGCAACCTGGTCTGCATTGGTTAGGAGATTTTCTTGAGTTTTCTTCGCCGAGATGGCATCCCACGCTTTCTGCTTGCTCCTGGAGGTACCCTGAGGCTCCTCCTCTGCTCCTGTACTTTCCTTCCAGGTGTTAATCGCTACTGCTACGTCCCCATTAAGTGTCATTCCGGGTTGAGAAGAAAGGATGGACACTACAAGGTCGTTGGTCGCGATGAGGGAAGAGATAAAGGCTGGGGAGGCAATATCCGAGGCTCTCTGTATGCCCAAGCCCCCGAGGCGGACAGGAAGGATGGCTTGTGTCCAGGTCCGTTCTTTAAATTCCACGTTGGTGATGCTGGTCACTGCTTCTCGGATTATGCTGTCTAATTCTTGGAGGCCACCATTGTTCGTGTAAGTCATCGATGTGCGCAAGAGGTATTGGAGTTTTGGGATGGAGAAACAGTTCTTGAGAAGGGCCAGAGCTGAGTGGGCATCGATGTGTATCAGGCGGCTCATGAGACGTTGAAGCTCCTCCTTTTTAACTTGAAGTGCTGGTGGGATTGCTGCCAGAGTTAGTGGGGAACCTAATAGGGTTTGCTGGTGCTCCTGAAGGATCTTTACATCTGGCAATATACCTTGAAACAGGGCCTGAGTCTCTTCTCCTTCTTCACATGTGTGGTTGAGGAAGACAAGTTCACATTTGGTGTCATTTAGCACTAGCCCAGCCTGGCCAAGGTCAGTTATGATGTTATTTAGGTCGGTTAGAACGTTATCTACAGACCCACCTAAGGTTGCATCGTCCAGGTACCATACATTCAGTTCTGACCTTAATTTGTTAGCTGCTGCATCCACCCCTATTGAGAAAAGAGCAGGACCACCTGGATCTCCCTGCTGTAACCCGGTCGCTCATGGGATTACCGTCTCGCCAAACATCAGGATTGAAGGTTTGGAATAAGCCTGCCAAGGTTGGGGCATCTGGTCATTTGGGGCAGGGGGAGGTTTAGGTCCCTAGGTGTACGTGGGTGCTTTTCTTGTAGGGCTTCAACAACTTCGGTGCCTTGACAAGCAAAACCTTCTGAAGAGGACAACAGTCTGACGGCCCCTTTGATGTCACTATCCGCCAGCTTCGCCGCGACCCTCTTACGTAGCTGTTCAGCATCTTCCTCTTCCTTGTCCTGTTGCTTCTGGGTCCTGTTTGGTTGCTGTTCGGGGGGTTCCACCAGTTTGTTTCCATCCATATACTGTGCTACTTGACGGTTCACTCTGGTGGCTAGTGAATGTTGGTTCTGGGTGGTTTTCGGAGGGCCCCATAGGAGAAACCCATGAGCCGTGCCCATGCGAGGGGTGTCTTGAGCTGTAGGGCCTGCTTTATGATGGTTGTAAGGGCCTCCACCACTTGGATTCTGGCTCCTTTAGGTACCCGGGCAAGGACCTGGATCCGCGCTTTCCATTTGGTCACAAGTTGGGTCAAGTCGGCGACCGGTGTTGCCGGTGTTGCACCGGTTGGCTCTGCAGTGGGCCCTGGGCATGCGAGATATTTCCAGTTTGGTTGTTCTCCTGATGTTTTCTTTGTCAGCTTAGCACAAGATAAATGAATAGATCAAAGACAGCCAGAACATTTTCGCGAATTCTTTCTTGCATTGGTTTTTCCGCACTTAAACACTTAGTATCTGCTAGGCCATAGTCTTCCAAGATTATCCGTTCCTCTGCCTCTACCAAGCCGACCTCCTGATCTTCCCGTGGTGCTTCCATCTCTGCCATGTCTCCCTTGTTTCAGAAACCCCGGGAAATCTCTCCTGGCACATATCTAGATTATTGCTGTTGTTATTAATGTATAATTGGCTGGATGCATAAAAATTCACATATCATAGTCAACCTTTCTGATGGGATATGTAAAGAAAAAAAAAAAAATCACATATCATAGTCAACCTTTCTGATGGGCAATTGGCCTGCTTCTCCTAAAGCTAAGTGGTTAAATGTATAAATCCTCGGCATTGGGCACCGGTACAACTAAAAGATCTAACTGAATGAAGGGAAGCACGCCAATTATATCCTATGATTACTTACACTGGCGACTCCACCCTGATGTTGAGTATTAATAAATGCTTAGGATATTAATAATGCTGTCTACATCAAGATAGGGAGAGAGCCAGAGAGTGAGCGAGAGCCAGGATCTGAGTGGGTAACCGAATCTAGGACAGCAGTTATGGAAAAATCCTTAAATTCTACAAAATGTTAAGAGAGAGAGAGAGAGAGAGAGAGAGCAGGGGCGGGGACGAGGGAGAAAGAAAGTGAGCTGGAGAGGGGGCTGGCCTGGTTGGGTATTGAAAGATGTTAGGGAAAAACAAATAACTAAAATTATAAAGAGCGATCTGAAGTTATAGAAAAACAAAAAATAATAACAATGAGAGCGACTTGTGACGGTTCAGTGCGGTGATTGAAAGTGGATGGAAAGATGTTCAGGATAAAAAGGAGAGAGAGAGAGAGAGAGAGAGAGAGAGAGAGAGAGAGAGAGAGAGAGAGAGAGAGAGAGAGAGAGAGAGAGAGAGAGAGAGAGAGAGAGAGAGAGAGAGAGAGAGAGAAATGAAAATGGACCTTGTAGCAAGTATTTCCTAAATGGTTAGAGAGAGGGAAATAAAAATGGACCTTATGGCAAGTACTGGTGCCTAACGGCTCCCTTGTCCCCTCACTGATACTGGTAATAACACTCTCAAGATTAAACTAAATATGCTTTGTGGGCGATGTTTAAACAAGAAACCACGTTCTGTTTACTATGTGCCGAAACACCGTATCATCGCCGATCTTCTGATACGTATATGGGTCACTTAGCCCCACGATAACCCTCCGAAAATCCCCTCTTTTGAGGAGCTCAACCAACCCGTGTGCTCTCACTGTGCTCTCACTCACTTTTCTAACTGTTGTTATTTTGTACACTCGGATGCCCCAGTTTCCAGCCCACACATAAACATTCGTGGACTTCAGCTACGTCTAATCATGGAAGGGTATCTCTGGAAATGAGTTCATGAATATAAAAAACTACGAAACTATATATTATTATGTTTTTTCCACCAACCAACTTTACCTCTAAACTCAATTAAAGAAATCAACAAATACACGTGACACTCCAAGGAGTCGAACCTAGGATACTCACATAGAAATTCCGCGCATACCATTTATTGATAAGTAAGTTCTATCCAAAATTCAAGCCAAATAGCTATCATTGCATAAACACACACATAAGGGATCCACGAATTCTAATGAGTGGTGTTGAGAATATAGCCTTGCGTGCATTTAGTCTCTTTGCTAGTTGCACTTCTGATCTATTGCAATTCCAGTAATGCAATGTGGGAAATTATTGTTTTTTGTTTTGTTTGATCAATTTGCCTTGTAACGTAATTTCAGGCTATGAAATGTATATATATTTTTATATACCGGTATATACATATTCTTGTGTTGACAGCAATCTAAATTTGTACATTTTTCGATAGAAAAATTTCTCCGGCGAAGCCGGATTTCTCCATACAATGCTGGTTCGCTATCGCTCGCCAGGAAGAAATCGACACCTGGATGGGGATACACGTCTTAAAACAGTTGGCTGAATGGGGCCGAATGAATACAAGCCAGGGAAAGAGAGAAAAGATGAGAAAGATAACAACAGCCGGTGACCCCCCTTAACTTCTAATTTCATCTGGTAAATTTTTCAAGTTTCCCAATGTGGCTACCTTTTCCAATTCAGTAATCTGAGTATTGTTAACCCGTTCAGTACCAGAAACGTCCTTTTCATTATATTCTGGCAACTAGTAGACGCTTTTATTCAGCTTAAGGAGGACCTCTAGCAATAAATAAGGCTTCAAAGTATCGCAACCATCCCATCTAATTACCACAGATCTTTCGTAAGCTGCACAATATCGTTCAAATATAGCTAGAATATAATATAACACACGTCGCTGGTACTCAAAGGGTTAAGTTAAATTGTCATTGGTCTTTAGTTCAGTTACCTCTCTCGTTCCAATCTTGACATATCTCCTTGTACAACTATCATTCTCTCAAGCCCTCCAATGTGGCAATTCAATGTTTCCCTTTAATTGTGTTGATTTGATGGGCGTAAAGCTATCTCTTCCTAGTTCCACACTTGACATTTCGTATTGTCTAATTGCAATGGTCATCGTCTTGGGCTGTGCAATGTGGCAATTTATGGTTTCCTTGCAGGCTTAAGGGGGTAGTACTCGCTTTTTATGGACCCCCTTCTCCCTCATGTTTAGCATATTAGTTTGAGGTTTTAAGCTGTTCGTTCCGTTAGTTTGGCGATTGTGAGACCTTTCGCCTCATTTTGTTGTTAATGTTAAGACCTTTCGTGCCCTTCAGGGACATTTTTCTACCGACAAATTTACAAGTTTATCTTAAAAGGGGGTCTAGAGGGTGATTTTCTAAGCTTGATGGAGACCTAGCGAGGAAACTAAATAATATATCAATAAATGAATATATAGACCAAAAAAACAAGCAGTACCCACTTAACACTATCTGGTCCGACCCCTTGTGGATTATTATAAAAGTTTGTTTAATTATTATTGAGAATTTTGCTGGCTTCTGCCATTTTCGACCAATGTGTTCTATTTGTCTCCTAGGCTAACAAAGACACCCTTCCCAGACTTCCTTCAAACTTAATAAAATACCACCCAGATGCCCTTAAAGCTATATTTGTACATTTTTCAATAGCAATGTGTCCCAGCCGAAATTCTAAGCTACAGGCTCGCTATCGCTCCGCCTAAACAAAATCGACGCCTGAATGGGGTGCAACGTCTTATTATCACCAAACTATTGGAATGAAACGTCTTGAACTTTCCAAACTAATGGAGCGAAACAGGGGAGATCCTAAAAGACCCCTCTCGGTCCCAATAGGGTTAACTTGGTACAAACAAGCACGCGAACTTTCTTATCCGATATTTTGTAATATACTTTGTTGAATTATTTCGTTCTTTGCTTTCTCTCTAGTTCCAATTTTGACTTGTGTCATTCCGATAATTTTATGGGATAAGTCCTACGAAGGGAAGGTTTTATATATATATATATATATATATATATATATATATATATATATATATATATATATATATATATATATATATATATATATATATATATATATATATATATATATATCGGACTCTATAAACTAAAAAGGAAAATAAATAAAAACACACCAAAAACTAGACTTAAAAATATGTATATAAAAGCCCTACTTGTTACACCTGCTAACAGATCTTGCAGGTAGATATCAGTAGAGGCTGCTACCTGGCGACCAGCTGATTCTCTCACCTGATAACCCCCTTAGTAAACATAGATTGGAGAATGACCCCTTTGGTAAACAGTGATTGTAAAATTACCCCTTTAGTAAACCGGGATTGGATAACTACCCCTTTAGTAAACAGAGATTGGAGAATGACCCCTTTAGTAAACAGAGATTTGAAAATAACCCCTTTAGTAAACAACGATTGGAGAATGACCCATTTAGTAAACAATGATTGAAAAATAACCCCTTTAGTAAACAATGATTGGAGAATGACCCCTTTAGTAAACAATGATTGGAGAATGACCCATTTAGTAAACAATGATTGCAAAATTACCCTTTAGTAAACAATGATTGGAGAATGACCCCTTTAGTAAACAATGATTGGAGAAAGACCCATTTAGAAAACAATGATTGGAGAATGACCCATTTAGAAAACAATGATTGGAGAATGACCCCTTTAGTAAACAATGATTGGAGAAAGACCAATTTAGAAAACAATGATTGGAGAATGACCCATTTAGAAAACAATGATTGGAGAATGACCCCTTTAGTAAAGAGTGACCCTAGAATAACAGACCTGGTGTGCCCTGCTGAATTATAATATAGGCCTAATTATTAAGGGGAGGTTTCGCTTTTTATCTAGACCCCTTTCGTCCTAATGTTCAGCACCATTACAGGCTCGTTATCGCTCGCCAGGAAAAAAATCGACTCCTAAATGGCACGAAAGTTCTTAAAATGGACAAAGCAATGAGGCGAAAAGTCTTAAAATAGTTAAGCTAATGGGGCGAATGTCTAAAAATATCGAAACTAATGAGGCTAAACTTGAGGGAGATGGGGTCCAGAAAAAACATTTAAGTTTATATAAATCGCTTAATGATAGCCAGAATTAAATGAAGAACAGCGTTTTAATAGTACAAAGGGTACAAAGGAGTACAAAGGAAATCAAGCAACAACAGATCTAGTGACCCTTCTAGGTTGCTTGACCTCCAAAACACTGAGGATCAAGTGTCCAAACAGTGGTTTAGAGTGGCTAAGGGAACATTGGAAAGGGAATTACTGCCCTGGAACTAATGTCCGTGGCAGGATTAGGAAGTTAGTAGAGGACAGAGGGGTTAATAACTGAGGGGGGGATAAAATAAAGTTATTCATTTACAAACGCAGTCAGTCGTGGGTTTGATGAGAGATATTTGTCTAGGCGGAGTTTAAATGAATCAACGGTGATGCAGTCTATAACGTTTCGGGGAAGCCCATTCCACAAGTTGACAACTCGATTGAAGAAGAAATTCTTAGATTCGTGCGAGTTCAAAGATTTTCCAATAATTTTGCAACCGTTTCCCCGCGTGTAATTAGATTGGTCGATAGTGAAGTACTTACTACAGTTCATATTGTCGATGCCTTTGATGATTTTGAACACTTGAATTAAGTCACCTCTTAATCTGCGCTGGGTTAAAGGAAATAGATTTAATTCTCTAAGACGCTCTTCGTATGGTTTGTTCTTTAGGCTAGGTATCATTTTGGGAACTCTACGTTGAACTCGTTCTAGCTTGTTTATATCTTTTTTGGTAATAAGGGCACCAGGATTGAACGAAGTATTCCAGAAGAGGGCGGACTAAGGAATTGAAAAGGGTTAGGATAACTTCTTTGGATTTATGCTCAAATGACCTGCCTATAAAGCCAATTATTTTGTTTGCCTTCTTAACAACTTCTGAACATTGTTGGATCGGTTTTAGGTTACTCGATATTGTTACTCCCAGATCGGTTTCTCTGTTTACATTCTTAAGCTGAGTGCCATTCATCGAATAGTTTGCTTTCTCATTTAGGTATCCGACATGTAGTACTTTACATTTATCCGCATTGAAACTCATTTGCCAAATTTATAACCTTAGTGCCGTAACTATAATTTATAACCTTAGTGCCGTAACTATAATTTTCAAAATATTTTCAGCATATTTTGTCTATCATTAGACGATTTTACTCAGCTTAGGAAGGACCTGAAGAGTTAATCAACTCTCTGACATCAATAGGTCCTCCCCAAACTAAATAAAATCGTATAAAGATAGCCAGAATTTACCCTTTCAGCATTCAAGTACGCATTTATTCCTATAGTTCTGAATATGAGTTGACGAGATTATATTATTCAGGAAGGAAAATTGAAAGTCAGATGATTAATTGAAATATACTTTACCCCTTTGATTCTTAGAGGACTTTCCAAAGCTGATTACAAGCATCTAATGTTAGCCAATGTAATTTGAAGAAGTCGTCTTTAAGGGGAGGTTTTTAGTTGATTCCCTAGACTTCCATCAAGCTTAAAATTACTCCCCCTTGACCCCCTTTCAAGATAAATTTGTACATTTTTCGGTAGAAAAATTTCCCGGCCGAAGGCCGGTTCCCCTTAAATTACAGGCTCACTATCGCTCGCCAGGAAAAAATCGACACCTAAATGGCACGAATGGTCTTAAAATTGACAGAAATGGGGCGAGGGTTCTTAAAATCGCCAAACTAATGGGGCAAGTGTCTTTAAATCTCACAAGCAATGGGGCTAAACATGAGGGAGAAAAAGGTTCAGAAAAAAATCCTCCAGGTGGAAATCTCCCCTTAATGATGAGAAGGCTAAGATTAAAATGGCATCAATCCATACTTAACTCATACTTAATACAATCGGATAATGCTAGCCAGAACTGATATTACAAAAGGACCCATTGTACTGAAATGGTTACTACCGAGGTATTTACATGCTTGCGTAGTCGTGTAGAAATACCAGCAGAGTACAAAGGAGTACAACGGAAAACAAGCAACAACAGGTCTTGCGTCCCCTCAAGGTTACTTGCCCTCCAAAATACTGATGTTTCTAGTGTCCAACAGTGTTTCAGAGAGATTGCATGAACATTATAATTTCTTTCTTTACGGGGAGATATATAATGATTTGTTGATTTATTTTCAATATATTCTAGTTTTCTCCCTAGACCTCCATCAAACTTAACAAATTACCCCCAAGATCCCTCTTCGAGATAAAATTGTGTATTTGTCGGTAGAAAACTGCTCCGACCTAATTGCAAACTCGCTATCGTTCGCAAGGAAAATATCGACATCTAATTGGCACTAAAGATCTTAAAACTAACTTTAAAAATATATCCCCAACATCCCCCTTCGAAATAATTGAGATTATTTCGGTAGAAACATTCGGCTGGGTTTCTCCTAAATTGCAGGCTTGCTATCGCTCACCAGGAAATGATCGACATTTATTATATGGCACGAAAGGTATCAACATCATCAAACTAATGGGGAGAGCATATTAAAATCTTACAACTAATGGAGGTAAACATGAGGGAGAAGGGGGTGGGAGTTACAACCGAGGTATTTACCTGCTTGTGTAGTGGCGTAGAAAACCCAGCCGAGCGTAAACATTTTTCTGGCTTTCTTTAAATGACGAACTTTCACATCGGACTCGACTTTCTCTTCCCCCTTCTAATAAGCCTCTGCTGTTTCCGCTACTATGATCACAGATACGCCCTAACGATCGCGAGGTAATTATATGTAACCGATTGGATCTGTTTGTTGAGGGGGGGGGGGAGGTTCAGGCTTCTTTTCTCCCTCCTGTTTAGCCCCGTTATTTTTCAGATTTTAAGATGTTCGGCCCAAAAGTTTGGCTATTATAGACCTTTCACCCCATTTCTTTGTTAGGACCTTTCGTGATATTTAAGTGTCGACTTTTATCCTGGCGAGCCTGTAATTTAGGAGGAATCGGCCTTCGGCCGGGAAATTTTTCTATCGAAAAATGTACAAATATATCTAGAGGAGGGATTTTGGGGATGTTCTCTTAAGCTTGATGGAGGTCTAGGGAGGAAACTAAAACAAGTTAAATGCTTATATAAATCGACCAATCAATCAACCTGTCCCCTTTAAGTCACAGTTAATAGTTCGGAGACAACTTTGCTTATAAACTGCGTAATGTTCCTTTACTATCACTTTTCCTATACAGTTTTCCTGTATTTTGTATACGACGGGACTAGTACAATATGTTTCACTCCTTGTCAGATCTTAACCTTCTCACATTCTTGACGCACTTTTGAGCCTATTAGGGATACTTTAAAGCCTTTGTTACCATCTGGGGTATTTAGAAACCTTTAGTTTAGTTACTTTAACCTCTGCGCAGTTGTCTTTGAGTTAGCTGTGGGCAGAAAACTAATTTTGGAGAGGTAATTATAAGAGTGAGAGAACTCTATTTCTTATTGCTAATCTGGCAACCTCTGCGTCATATGAGTCTGAAGGGGTTAACGTCTTGGAGTATCGAGGCAATGTCCCTTTCTCTTAAGTTTGCACAAATTGGACGAGCTAGCCTAAGCTAACCAAGTCTAATTTACTAAACATTACCGTAGCTATAGCCCACCTCGCTTTTTGTTCTCTTTCTCTCCCTCTCTCTTTGGCTTTTATCCATTCGGACCCATTCAGCCTACTGTTTTAAGACGTTTACCCCCATCCAGGTGTCAATATTTTCCTGGCAAGCACCGCGAGCCACCATTCATATACAGTATTTTGTTTTTGACAGCAAGCTAAATGAGTAATTTTTTCGATAGAAAAATGTCTCCGGCGAAGCAGGATTTCTCCATACAATGCTGGCTTGCTATTGTTCGCCAGAAAGAAATAGACACCTGGATGGGGATAAACGTCTTAAAACAGTAGGCTGAATGAGGCCGAATGGATAGAAGCCAGGGAAAGAGAAAAAGGAGAGAAAGATAAAACAAAAAGCCGGGGACCCCCCCTTAACAAATCAGCAAAAGAAACATCCGACCGGTTTTGTATGTATGTATGTATGTATGTATGTATGTATGTATGTATGTATGTATGTATGTATGTATGTATGTATGTATGTATGTATGTATGTATGTATGTATGTATGTATGTATGTATGCATGTATGTATGTATGTATGTATGTATGTATGCATGTATGTATGTATGTATGTATATGTATGTATGTCCCTCCAGAGTCAATCACGCGAGACGTAATTTTGCTTAATATGCGAATGATTAGAATTCGGTCACATAAAATTCATACCACTTGGACGATTGCTATGCCCACTAATCAACGCATAGCAACCGCGTTTTCCGGAATACCGGGAATTGTCGGGGTTAATGAGATAGATTCAAAGATATAAATAGAGCAATATATAGATAGATAGACTGATAGATAGATAGATAGATAAATAGGATAGATAGATAGATAAATAGATAGATATATAGAGACGAAAATAGATATAATATAGATAAACAAACATAGCTCAGCCTAAGATACAGATAATTATAAGCAAATTAATAAAATACTACTAAACACTCTCTCTCTCTCTCACAAACAATACTTCTCAACTATAACTCATCTCTCTCTCTCACTCTCACTCTCACACACTCTCTCTCTCTCTCTCTCTCTCTCACACACACACACAGACAATGAGCCCCAACAATCCATTGAACGTATAAGGGTCCCGAAACCAACGCAGACCAGGTGAAAGTGTACCGATTCCAGAAGCGCTCACCATACCTGTGAACTACCGAGCGTGAAACGTCTTTGGAATCCCGCACAGTCATGGTAAAACAAAATCACGGTACACCTTCATTTCTTCTGCTGTAATTGGATCTTAAGACGGTAGTGGTTATATTTTTGGCCTATTTATTTATTAATTTATTTATTTATATACTTTTCAGTTTCCTCGCTAGACCTCCATCAAACTTAAAAACAACCCCTAGACCCCCTTCCAAGACAAATTTGTACATTATTTGGTAGAAAAATTTCCCGGCCAAAGGCCGGTTCCTCTACAATTACAGGCTCGCTATCGCTCGCCCTATATCGACACCTAAATATTGACAAAGAAATGGGGCGAAAGGTCTCAAAATCGCCAAACTGATTGAACGAACGTCTTAAAATCCCAAAACTAATGGCCCCCTTCTGGTCCCCTTTCTACTTCGTGTTTAGCTCCATTGGTTTTCAGATTTTAAGACGTTCGGCCCATTAGTTTGGCGATTTTAACACCTTTAGCTCCATTTCGTAGTCAATTTTAAGACCTATCGTGCCATTTAGGAGTCGATTTTTTCCTGGCGAGTGATTGCGAGCCTGTAATTATAAGAGGAACCGGCCTTTGGCCGGGAAAATTTTCTACCAAAAAATTTACAAATTTATCTTGAGGGTCTGAGGGAGGTCTAGCGAGAAAGCTAAAAAATAAACGAATAC
The DNA here is from genome assembly GCA_032716605.1 of Paralithodes platypus. Lineage (NCBI taxonomy): Eukaryota > Metazoa > Arthropoda > Malacostraca > Decapoda > Lithodidae > Paralithodes > Paralithodes platypus. The sequence continues at coordinate 35,976,304 of CM064488.1, forward strand.
ATGAATTAATAGAAGAAAAAAACCAGCCACTGTCCCCTTAAATAAGACCACTTTTACCTTTTGATTCCCATTACGTATTTGTTTCTAAGCTGCATAACATCAGCGTATGGCCACTAACATTAAATTAAGACGCAGAAAGGGTTAATTGCGGGGTGCATAAAGGTGTGTGGACGGGTCATTAGCTACGATATCACCTGGGTTTCCAATTAACCCTTTCAGAATTATGACTACAGTTCTTGACCTTTTATTCTTACACTCCTCTATTCAACTTTATAAATCAGAGTGGTAAAAGGAATCTTATTTAACCTTACCTATCCCACAGAGGCTTTCCAAACTCCATAAAATCGTCTAATGATAGCCAGAATATAATGACAAAGGCATCATGGCGCTAAACTGGTAAATACTGATAATAGTAAGAGGAGATGGGCCGTTATTTTGGTCTATTAATATTTGTATTCCTTAGTTTCCTCGCTAGACCTCCATCAAGCTTAGAAAAACACCCTCTAGACCCCCCTTCAAGATAAATTTGTAAATTTTTAAGGCAGAACAATGTACCGACCGAAGGTCGGTTCCTCTTAAAATTTCAGGCTCGCTATCGCTCGCCAGGAAAAAATCTACACCTAAATGGCACGAAAGATCTTAAAATTGAAAACGAAAGGGGGCGAATGGTATTAAAATCGCCAAACTAATGTGCCGAACGTCATATAATCTCGAAACAAATGGGGCCCAACACGAGGAAGAAAGGGGACCAGAAAACCGGCCCATCTCCCCTTAAGGTGGTGGTGGTGGAAGGGTACTGAAAGGGTTAATAACAGATTGCAGAAAGGTGTGTGTGTGTGGACAGGTGATCAGCCACGCCTCTACCTGGAGCTCTCTAATTAAGGGGAGATGGGTCGTTTGTCTGGTCCCCCTTCTGACTCATGCCTAACCCCTCTACTTTTCAGATTTTAAGACGTTCAGCCCATTAGTTTGGCGATCTTAAGACCTTTCGCCCCTTTTCTTTGTCAATATTAAGACTTATCGTGTCATTTAAGTGTCGATTTTTTTCCTGGAGAGCGATAGCGAGGCTGTATTTTAGGAGTAACCGAAAAAGCAACTGCCTCCCACTTATTTGAGATCACCTTTACCCCTTGATTTCCACAAATGTTGTTTTTCCTAAGCTGCATTAAATCACCTAATGGCAACGAAAATCAAATGAAGACCAGGAATCTTCATACATAAAGGGTTAATAACAGATTGCAGGTAGGTGTGTGGACAGGTAATTAGCTACGGCCTCACCTGTGTTCTCCAATTAACCATTTCAGAACGATGACTACAATATATTAATTTAATCTTTCATTCAGTACACGACGATTATATTCAACCCTGTAAGTCAGTGGTAAAGGTATATTAATGAAAGGGGGATGTGCTTATTTATTTGTTCATTTATTTTTATATTTATGATTTTTTCTAGTTTCCTCCCTAGACCATGAAAATTGAAAAACAAAAATATATATATATATCCATTAGATCCCCCTCCTAGATTAATTTGTAAATTTTTCGGAAGAAACAATTTCCCGGCCAAAGGCCGGTTCTTCCCAAATTACAGGCTCACTATCGTTCGCCCGGAAAAAAAAAATCGACAGCTAAATAGCACGAAAGGTATTAATATTGTCAAAAGAAATGAGGCGAAAGGTCTTAATTAAAATCGACAAACTAATGGGGCAAACATCTTTAAATCTGAAACCTAATTGGGCTAACATGAGGGAGAAGGGGATCTAGAAAAAGACCCATCTCCCCTTAAGCTATCCAAACCAACTGAAGCTTTCCAAACTCCATAAAATCGTCTAATGATATCCAGCATGTAATGGCAAAAGGAAGCGTGGTACTAAAAGGGTACATACTGATAATATTAACCCTTTGAAGCTCTGACGCGTTTTAGCAGTTTATTTTGGCTATCATTAGACGATTTTATGCAGCTTAGGAAGGATCTGTGGGCATTAAAATGGTAAAGAGACTAAAGACTATCTCAATCAACACTCTGACCTCCATATACCCTTCCTAATCTGAATAAAATCGTCTAATAATTACCAGAAATCAGAAGAGAAATGCGTATTGGAGCTTGAAAGGGTTAAGATGTCATGATACTGAAAAGGTTATTATTATTATTATCAGTTTGCAGTTATATGTGTGGACAGGTAATTAGCTACGGCCTCACCTGTGTTATCTAATTAACCCTTTCAGAATTATGACTACAATGTTATCGGCTAGTTTCCTCCTCTCTATTACACTATTTAGGTCAGCTCAATTCAGCCATATTGGCTCATTGATGCTTTCTGTACTACATCAAATCATCTGCTGATAGCCATAATAATAAAAAGGGTAGTAATAACAGTAACATTAGGGGGACGTTATCTTATTTATGTATATATTTTGTATTATTACCGGTAACTATATTGTTTTAGTTTGCTCCTTAGAACTCTATCAAGATTTAAAAAAAAAAAAAAAACAAAAAAAAATATATATATATATATAATAATAAAAATAACAATCCTAAAGATAAATTTGTACATTTTTCGGTAGAAAAATGTTCCGGCCGGTTCCTCCTAGATTCCAGGTTTGGTATAGCTCGTCAGGAAAAAAATTACTCCTAAATGGCACGAAAGGTCTAAACATTGAAAAAAAAAAAAAAAAAAAAAAAAAAAAAAAGGGCTCTATTAAAATTTGAAAACCAATGGGGCTAAACATGAAGAAGGGGGTTCAGAAGAAAAACAAATACTTTCCCTTAAATATGGTGTCATGGTACTGAAAGGGTTAATACCAGCCTGCAGAAAGGTGTGTGGACAGGTGATTAGCTACGCTCTTACCTGTGTTCTCCAATTAGCACGTGCCAGGCAGAGGGTACCTTTGTGAGAATAACTGTTGGCGATTGTAAATCGAGGTTTATTCTTGAATCCCGGTGTTATAGATTAGGGCCCTTATATTAAGGGGCCCACTGATTATTAAATGTTAAGACGTTCGGCCCATTAGTTTGGGGATTTTAAGACACTAGGCCCCATTTCTTTGTCAACCTTTCGTGCCATTTAGGTGTCGATTTTTTCCTGGCGAGCGAAAGTGAGCCTGTACTTTTAAGAGTAACCGAAAAATTTACAAATTTATCTTGAAGGGGGGTCTAAGGGATGTTTTGTACAGCTTGATGAAGGTCTAAGGAGAGAAGAAAACAAATAAAATAAATACAAATAAATAAATTAGCCCATTTCCCCTTAACCTTTTAGATAACATGGCTAGTTTTTTTTTCCTTGCAAATTATACACGATTTTATACAGCTTTGTAAGGACCTCTATCAATCAAAGAGGTAAAACCCATCTTAATTAACCCTTTGACTCCCACAGATTCTATTTAAACTTACTATTATCGACTATGGGTGAGGGCTGGCCCTATCCAGAGTGAGGTTTGGCATTCTCTAGCCAACCTTAGCCGTTTCTGTCTATCTGTTTTACTGTCCTACTTTTCCTTCTGGGGGCGGGTGGCTAGGAATCCTCCTCCCCTTGTAAATTTTACCTACTAGACCAGACAGAGCAAGGGGCGAGGGAAAGCGAAAGTGGTCCCGGATCCTAGAAATTGGAACTTTAAATGTTGTTTCTGTTCGGGCTCTGTCACAAATCGGCCACCCCCAGCTATGTGGTATGCCAGCCTTTTTCTTAATGTTTTTGACAGCAGGCAAAATTTGTAAATTTGTCGATAGAAAAATGTCTCCGGCTAGGCCGGATTTCTCCATATAATGTTGGCTCGCTATCACAAACTATGAAGATATCGACACCTGGATGGGGATAAACGTCTTAAAACAGTAGGCTGAATGGGGCCGGATGGGTACAAGCAAGAGAAAGAGAGAACAGGAGATAATATAAAAGCAGGTGACCCCCCTTAAACAATGACTAGTGGTTGAACCCTTTCAGTACAATGATGTTTCGCTTCGCTCAAAGGGTTGTTGTTGTTGTTGTTGTTCCCCAGACTGCCTGGCCGAACAGCCCCAAGGCCCCGAGCAAGGCCAAGGCCATAACCGAGCGCCCCCACAGAACCCTCCCTGCCTTTTTTTTTTTTTTTTTTTTCTATATTCCAAGTTACTTCCTCTCGGGCATAGGCTGAGAACCTTAACATTCACCGCTTTACAATGAACAGTGAAGCCCGTGAGGTCTTGTTCCAGTCTAGGGAGTGAGACATGTGAAGCACGTAGAGTACAACGAGCACCTGCCATCTTGTCTTCACATGAGGCACGGTGCTCACTCATGGCCCGAAACGACCCCATCTCTGAAGCCACCTCGTTCCCGTGCTTCACTGTCTCACCCCCTACACTCGGACTCTCACACTTACACACACACAACGCCACCTGTTGAGCAGATAACTCACCAGGCATTGCACCCCTATAGCCTATTTTGAATATGGGAATATTCATACAGTGCTATTTAATCAGGGAACAATGAGGGTATTTTATTGATGTTTCGGTGGGCTTGTGGTAATGCACTGATACCAGGTACAGCACAAATTCCATCCCAATAATATCTTCCCATTGATACCTCGGGATTTGAACCCGGGACCTTTGGATTACCAGGCCAGTGGCAAGACCAATCCACCACACCTCCCCTCAATATAAAGCCTGGGTGACCGAAGCCACTCCATGGCGGGTAGCTGAGGAGGGTGTGGAAACGCCCCAAAGCCCCACCCAGGGCCCTGTGCCCCTCGACAATTATGAAGCGAAAGTTGAGGGGCAAAGGAAAAGGGTTAATTGAATCGCCTATTGTACTCCAGAATTCAAATGAACCCTTTCAGTATAATGATGCTTCACTTCGCTTTATGCTGGCTATCATAGACGATTGTATGCAGTTTATAGGAAGGGCCTATTACCTGTGACCTGTGGTGCACGCTCGGCTCACAGTTCGATTACCGGGGTAGGTGAGACAGATGGGCAGTCTCCTAATACCCAAATGCCTCTGTTCACCTAAGCAGCAAATTAGGTACCTAGTGTTAGTGGACAGTTGTGACGTCCCCTCTATGGAAGTAAACTGTGGTAACCCACTAACATGTAGTAGCCCCTGTATTGGGTTAACCCATACAGTACCGGGGACGTCCTTATCATCATATTATGGCAACTATTAGACGATTTTATTCAGTTCAGGGAGGATTTCTGGTACCTAGAACGGTTAATTGAGATAGTTTGTAGCCTTTTCCTAAGCTTACTAAATACCTCTAATAGTTGTCAAAATATAATGAGAAGAACGTCACTGGTACTGTATTGGGTTAAGGGGAGATTTCCACTAGAAGGATTTTTTTCTTGACCACATCCTCCTTCATGTTTAGCCCCATTGCGTTTAAAATTTCAAGATGTGCGCTCCATTAGTTTGGCGATTATAAGTACTTTCGCCCCATTTCTGTCAATTTTAAGACATTTCATGCTATTTACATGTCTACTTTTTCCTGGCGAGCGATAGCGAGCCTTTAATTTAAGGGGAACCGGCCTTCGGCCGGGAAATTTTTCTATCGAAAAATGCACAAATTTATCTTGAAAGGGGGTGACATTTCAAGCTTCATGGAGGTCTAGGGAACACACTAAAAAAACTCCCCTTAATCACCCCAGGCTCCAAAGGGCAATGAGACGGAGAGGAGCCGCGGGAAGGGCCCGTGGAAATCTAGGTTCGTAAAGATAGGTTGTACCCACTTGATTAAGGTATAGGTCATTTTCAAGCAGGGCAATACCCAGCGGAGGTCTCATTGGCATGTGATAAGGGGTTGCTGGAACTCCTGTTAAATTTGTTTGGCTTCCCTCACGGTTTCTGTTTGTGTCTCACCTACACAGAGAGTAATCCAGCTAGCTCTCACAAACACCTCCTCCTCTATTTCATTTCACTACACTTAACAAGCACGCCACACTTCTTCCAATTCAAAAGCATTTTGTACCATAAATTGGGCTCTCTTTCACTCAACTTTGGGCGAGACACTTGTTACAGGCAGCTTTGCCTTTTGTTTCCTTCATACAGATAGAAAACGAAATAAAATCATCTCAACATAGCCAAAACATATAATGACAGGCATAATCGTCGTGAAAGGGTTAATTAAGGGTTAATTGGAGAGCACAGGTAAGGGCGTAGCTAATGACCTTTCCACACACCTGACTGTAAGCTGTAATTAACATCATCACTACTGCAGCCACTGGTTCAATATGAAGTACAATCACCTCTATGAATACCGTAACCTTTCCTTACGATATGAGACAATGTATATTGTGTTCTGAAGCTTTTAACCCCTACAGTATGAAGATTACAATTTGCATGAAAATCTGGTTAACATTAGAATATTTCATTTAACTTAGAAATTACCTCTAGATAATTAAGGCGTATCAACTATCACAATTAGCGTTATTACTATTTTTTTTTAAATTTTCTTACACTGCATAACATCGTTTGAAAATATTTTGCATAAACTTAAAAAGACGTCAACCATATTAGAAGGCTTATAGAGTGTTCAATACACTACGAAGGTGCATCATAATGATTTTTCTAAATAATGTACTAGAATTCCTCTCTCTTGATTAATAGCTAATTTTAGCCAAGTGATATCTGGTATACATGATGTTTTTGTTATTATTTCTTCTAAATAATATTCTTACTATTTTTCTTCCTCCCCGCTTCTCTCTCTGCCCTCTCTCTCTCTCTCTCTCTCTCTCTCTCTCTCTCTCTCTCTCTCTCTCTCTCTCTCTCTCTCTCTCTCTCTCTGTTCTCTCTCTCTCGTCTTCTCTCTCGCTCATCTCTCTCCTCTCATCAATGCTGATAAATGTAAAGTACTACATGTCGACGATACCTAAATGAGAAAGCAAACTATTCGATGAATGGCACTCAGCTTAAGAATGTAAACAGAGAAACTGATCTGGGAGTAACAATATCGAGTAACCTAAAACCGAGTCACAATGTTCAGAAGTTGTTAAGAAGGCAAAACAAAATAATTGGCTTTATAGGCAGGTCATTTGAGCAAAAATCCAAAGAAGTTATCCTAAACCCTTTACAATTCCTTAGTCCGCCCTCTTCTGGAATACTGCGTTCAATCCCTGGTGCCCTTATTACCAAAAAGATATAAACAAGCTAGAAAACGAGTTCAACGTAGAGTTACCAAATGATACCTAGCCTAAAGAACAAACCATACGAAGAGCGAGCGTCTTAGAGAATTAAATCTATTTCCTTTAACCCCAGCGCAGATTAAGAGGCGACTTAATTCAAGTGTTCAAAATCATCAAAGGCATCGACAATATGAACTGTAGTAAGTACTACTTCACTATCGACCAATCTAATTACACGCGGAGGAAACGGTTGCAAAACTTATTGGTAAATCTTTTAACTCGAACGAATCTAAGAATTTCTTCTTCAATCGAGTTGTCAAACTTGTGGAATGGGCTTCCCCGAGACGTTATAGACTGCAGCAACCGTTGATTTCATTTAAATTCCGCCTAGACAAATATCTCGCATCAAACCCCGCGACTGACTGCGTTTTGTAAATGAATAACTTTATCCTCCCCTCAGTTACTAACCCATATGTCCCCTACTAACTTCCTAGTCCTGCCACGTTAGTGGCAGGGCAGTAGTTCCCTTTCCAATGTTCCCTTACCCACTCTAAACCACTGTTTGGACACTTGATCCTCAGTGTTTTGGAGGACAAGCAACCTAGAAGGGTCACTAGATCTGTTGTTGCTTGATTTCCTTTGTACTCCTTTGTACTCCTTTGTACTCTCTCTCTCTCTCTCTCTCTCTCTCTCTCTCTCTCTCTCAATTTTGTTTTATCTTTATTTTTTTAAGCAATTTTAGGGTTGAGAACTAGAAGGGCCAATGTTACAAAATGGTTACATGAAGTGTTATATATCCCTTTCTGTAACGGCTATATATAGACGATTTTGTGCAGCTTAAGAAAGGATCTGAGGTAGTATAGAGGGTTAAATGAGATGGTTCAAAGACTTAATTGCTGGAGGTTCTTTTTATACTGCATACAATCGTCTAATAGTAGCCAGAATAATGTTAAAAGGACGGTACCGGTACTGCAAGATAAATAAAGGCTATATCGTTAAGGGGGGTCACCATTTTTGTTTTCTCTTTCTCTCCTTTTTTTCTCTTTCTCTGACTTGTATCCATTTGGCCCCATTCAGCCAACTGTTTTAAGACGTTTATCCCCATCCAGGTGTCGATTTTTTCCTTGCGAGCGTTAGCGAGCCAGCATTATATGGAGAAATCCGGCTTCACCGAAGACATTTTTCTATCGAAAAATGTAAAAATTTAACTTGCTGTAAAACACAAAAATATATATGCTGGCTCGCTATCGCTCGCCAGAAAAATATTGACACCTGTATGTGGGTAAACGTTTTAAAACAGTAGGGTGAATGGGGCCGAATGGATACAAGCCAAAAAGAGAGGGCGAGAAAGAGAAAACAAATGCGAGGAGGGCTCCCTTAATTCAGTACGTCTGCTAATCCCGAAGCAAAGGTCTTATAACCCCTAGAGGATTCTGACTATCATTGGACGATCTTAGACAGTCTAGGAAGGATCTGTTGGAATTGTAAGGGTGAAGACTATCTCAGTTAAGGAGAGGGAGACCGTTTTTCTGGACCCCCTTCTCCCTAATGTTTAGCCCCACTAGTTTTGAGATTATAAGAATTACTTACAAATTACTTTGTCGATTTTAACACCTTTCGCTCCATTTCGTTGTCAATTTTAAGACCTTTCGTGCCATTTAGGTGTCAATTTTTCCTGGCGAGCGATAGCGAGCCTGCAATTATAAGAGGAACCGGCCTTTGGCCGGGAAATTTTTCTACCGAAAAATGTACACATTTATCTTGAAGGGGGGTCTAGGGGGTGTTTTTCTAAGCTTGATGGAGGTCTAGGGAGGAAACTAAATAATATATATGAATAAATGAATTAATAGACCAAACAAAGGGCCAGTCTCCCCTTAACCCACTTACTCCCATATATCCTCTCATAAGCTGAATAAAAACGTCTAATAATAGCCAAAAAACACAAAATCAATGTGTAATCGGATCATGAAAGGGTTAACCCTCTCATACACCGGGGGTTGCCGTTTAGTATGCAGCTATATAATTATCTTAATATCATATTTACCTCTCCAAAAATATTGTTATCCCCATACACATTTTATACACATTTTACAATTAGTGGATGAACATGAGATGTATAGATATGGAAATGGTAAGCTCAGTTTACAATGAGAGTATAATATACTTTACATTAAACAAAAAATTAATACAATAATGATGCTAGTGTAAAATACAAATTATCATAAATTAACACTCTGTGTGTGTATGTTCACTTGCTTGTTCGTCAAGGGGAATCCACGCAATGCGAGCAAAGCTCATTATTATCGCGCCTCCTTAACTGGGAATGTATTGCGTGAAATGCATGTTAAGTGTTTATGTATCATTGGAATGGCTGTGGATGTGTGTGTAGTCTGTATTTTGGCCAATTGGCGACATCTGGAAACGAAGGCTTAGGGTTAACCTGTACGGTACCATTCTCACTACGGTACCAGTCTCACCCGAAGTTTTTTTTTTTTTTTTTTTTTTTAAAGAGACAATGAACGGAGGAAGGAAAAACACAGATAAAACAAAAAGGTCCATGTGCCTAAAGGCATCCTCCATTCATAAAATGTTTGTAACAACTGGATTTAAACATTTGCAGATTGTAAGTTTGTGGAAAGCAATTCGAGGGAAGTGAATTCCAAAGAGTAGTAGCTCTGGGGATAAATGAATTCTGATAAGCAGAAGTTCTGCATTGTGGAGGAGAAAGTGTAAATTCATGGGCGCTCTCAGCTGCCCTAGTTCTACGCGGAAAAATGTGGAGAGGCGGCGCAATTGAAGAAAGTTCCTCGGAACAATTGCTGTGAAAATATCTGTAGAATAATGCAAGGGATGCAACGTTTCTTCGTATGGATAATGTAGGAAGGTCCTGTGTGATTGCAGGGTTATTGATTAATCTAATAGCTTTATTTTGAATTTTGTCCAACTGCCTCAATGCAACCACTCCACTTCCACCCCACAGAGGTGAACAGTAATCCATCTGAGAACGCACATGACTTTTATATATCACGGCCAACTGCTCGTCAGTGAAGAATTCTCGAACTCTGTACAGGAGTCCCAGTTTTTTAGAGGCATTCTTAGCAATGCTTCTAACATAATGTGTCCAGCTCAAGTTAGTAGTTAATGTTACACCGAAAATGTAAATACTAGGGGAAGTGGGAATATTTACATCATTAAAAAATATATGGGAGTCAGTGAGATTCTGTCGGTTAGAAAATTGAATGTATTTGGTTTTCTGTGCATTAAAGGAAACTAGATTCTTTTGTCCCCATCCATCAATTCTAGAAAGGTCCTGGTTCAGAGAAATTGCAGTGTTTATTTTTGAATTTATAAGATCGGGTTGGGTGAAAGAATTGGTAAATGTGAAGGAACTGTGGTTAGGTTGACCAGTAGCTTAGGTTGACCAGTAGGATACCCATCTCGCCTTGTAACCAATCACCAACTCCAGATGGGACGGCACAACTTAGTCCACTTATTCCAGGTTCCTATTTATACTGCTAGGTGAACAGAAGCTACGCCGTTAGGAGACTTGCCCAAATGTCTCTTCCCCGCCCGGGTCTCGAACCCGGGACCTTCTGGTTGTGAGCCAGACGCGCTATCAGTTACGCCACGGGAGGTGTGTGTGTGTGTGTGTGTGTGTGTGTGTGTGTGTGTGTGTGTGTGTGTGTGTGTGTGTGTGTGTGTGTGTGTGTGTGTGTGAATCTGCGAGAGGAAGCAGCTCAAAATAAATCGGTCATGCAAAATTGTCCCTAAAAAGTCGTAGATCTTGTATGTATATATATATATATATATATATATATATAATATATATATATATATATTATATCATTGTACAGTTATATTCATATCAACTAATATATGCATTTATTATACATACATCAACAATGTTACCACATATATCATTCACCAACTAAGAAATAATATACATAAATATATCCCTGATGGTTATAGTTGGGAGAGAGAGAGAGAGAGAGAGAGAGAGAGAGAGAGAGAGAGAGAGAGAGAGAGAGAGAAAGAGAGAGGAGAGACAGAGAGAGGATAGAGAGAGAGAGGAGAGAAGAGAAGAGAGAGAGAAGGAGATTGGAGAGACGAGAGAGAGAGAGAGAGAGAGAGAGAGAGAGAGAGAGAGAGAGAGAGAGAGAGAGAGAGAGAGAGAGAGAGAGAGTAGAGAACACATAGTAACAACAATCAGCCAACCTCCGCCATATTGGTACCACGGGTGTTATCCTCTCTTTACCAACAATTAAGTCCATCCCTATAATTATACTGTATCTACCAATATTCATCAATACTGGTACAGAATACATATACAGGTAGTTTGGTCTTTGGGTCTAATTTCCGCATGACCCAAAATCAAACATCACTCGGTTGTTTAAATTAGTTTGCTATTATCGAAACCAAACTGTCTTCCTCTCAACAAGATGTCCGATCAAGATGGAAGTACACGTTATCATTACCCTCTCCAGGAACTACCAATTGACCCTAGCAATGGCCACTCAATAATGTTTTCTTGCCACGTGGGGAGACATCAAGGGCAATGGTAGTAGACGAGATAGGTGAGAGAGAGAGAGAGAGAGAGAGAGAGAGAGAGAGAGAGAGAGAGAGAGAGAGAGAGAGAGAGAGAGAGAGCTAGAGCTAGAGAGAGAGAGAAAGAGAGAGAGAGAGATGATTATAACATATTTGAATAGTGTATTCTGGCTAGACGTATTCACTAGACGATTTTATTCAATTTTGGAAGCCCGCTTAAGAGTCAAAGGGGTAATAGCGATCTGAATTAACCCTCTGACCCAATCCCTCGACTACTAAGAGCCAAATAGACAGAAATGCGTAATCGTATCTTGAAAGGGTTAATACTGATTCATGCTTGGAAAAATTACCTCCTTTTATACTTCCAAATATGCTTATATTGTACAGTAAATACTACTACTACTACTCATACTACTACTACTACTACTACTACTACTACTATACAAAGATGCACAGACTGTAATAAGGGGGACAAATGTCGTAACCCTTTAGGTAGAGCAGGAACGAGTGGAGAGACGGCAGCAAATTCCCAGAGTGAGCAACGGGACGCAGCTGAGGGAGGCCGTCATGGTGGCAGGGAACCCGAAAGAATACGGGGAGAAGCAAGGGACTCAAGCGTCCCAAGAGAGATAGAAGAACCCGAAGAAGTGGAAAGTAATGAGGAGCCTGCAAGAGACCCAAGGGAGGGAGATGACAACCGAGCTGCAAGAGAGGGTAACAGGTCTCCAATGGGGCCAAATGAAGCAGATGGAAACAATGATGACTTGCCAGACAATGAAGAGCCTCGGGATATCCAAATGGTGGCCGAACCACAAAGGGAGAGGGCCCCAGGTAGACCCGCAGAAGAAGCAGGCAGAGGTGGAAACTTACTCTGGAAAGGATTAAGGGAAGATGAAGTTAGAACTTGGACAGATGCAGCTTACTCAGAAATTGTATATTGGTCTGCACACAACTTTTCAACCTACCAAAATGTGGTCTATCTATCTATCTATCTATCTATCTATATGCTCAGGCCCAATCCCCATTTTGGGGGTAGCCGACTCAAGACAGAGCAAGAACAGAGAAAACATAAAAACAACATAAAACAAAAAATAAACACAGATAAAAAACACAAACTCACACACATCCAGGTCACCCAGGAGAAGACCCAGAGACCAGGGTTACCAAGGTCGCTCCAGCACTCCCCCGGCCCCTGACCACCCGGAGAGGTTCCGATCTCGGCAGGCAGACATGCAGCGGAGCCAAAGCCACAAGCCCTCCGACCACACTTCCAGGCACACCCTTCATATTAATCGTCTCCCCGGGCCAGGCGCCTGATGGACTAAAATGTGGTGCCACCACCAAATGCTGAACGATATGACAAAGCTCATTTATAACTATGTCTGTGACAATCTTTAGCCCCGTATGCTCTCAAGATAATTTTCAGCATTCCACATCTCTTCTTGCAAAAAACTCACCGCAAATCTAAACAAGGTGAAAATGTGACTGCGCTAACAAGAAGAATGAAATTATGGAATGATAACAATATGGATGACTTACTCAGTGAAGCCAGAGCATTACAAGAGAGACAAGGCAGGCGGCGGCAAAAAAGGGAAAACACCGAAGACGAGGCCAGGAGATTCGGTGACCAGATGAGACAAGGAAAAGTGGCACCTGCAATACGGTCCCCGACAAAGGAGGCAGCTGGTGGGTTGCTGCCTACCACAAGAGACACCATCCAAAGGTTGAAAGAGAAACATCCACAACCTAGTATCCACGAGAGTCAGAAGCTAGAGGAGGATTATATACCACCGAACACTGTCATATATGAACAAATCACAGGCGAAATGATTTGGAAAAAGGCTCTCAGGACACAAGGCAGTGCAGGCCCATCAGGGCTGGATGCAAATGGCTGGAGGACAATCCTGAGCAGAGCAGTCTTCGGACTTGCAGCAACAGATTTATGTAGGGCTCTGGCAGCTCTTGCAAGAAAGATGGCCACCCAAAACTGTCAACATTTGGAGGCTTTCACAGCTTGTCGCCTAATACCATTAGACAAGAATCCAGGGTGAAGACCAGTAGGAGTGGGTGAAGTGCTGAGAAAAATCATCGGAAAATGCATAATGGATGTGGTGAAGGACGATGTGCGGTCAGCGGCCGGTAATCTCCAAGTGTGTGCCGGCCACCAAGCAGGGGGAGAGGCAGCAATTCATGCCATAAGAAAAATATATGAGCGAGTGGACTGTGAAGCTGTGCTGCTAGTGGATGCAACAAATGCCTTTAAAACCATCAACAGAAGACAGCAATACATAACATCAAGGTAAAATGCCACAGCTTTGCCACCTATATAGAGAACACCTATAAACGGCCTGCGGACCTCTTCATAGTAAACAATCAGAACACACGACGTGGATCAGCTCTGAAATCAATGGAAGGAACCACACAAGGTGACCCCGTAGCAATGGCAATGTATGCATTAGGACTCTCAGTGTTGCTAACCTTAACAAGCCATGAGGTGACGCAAGTCAAGCAGGTGGCCTATGCAGACGATCTCACTGGAGCGGGAAAAGTCAACGATCTCAAGCACTGGTGGGAGCAAATATCAAATGTAGGCCCAGAAATAGGGTACCATCCAAATGCCAGAAAGTCAATACCAATAGTAAAACCAGAACATTATGAAAATGCATTAGAAGCCTTCAGAGGTAGTGAAGTGGTAGTAACAAAGGACGGACAGCGTCACCTTTGGGGCAGAGATCGGCACGAAGAGTTCAAGAACAAATACATAGAGGAGAAGGTCAGAGAGTGGGTAAAAGAAATTGAAAAACTGGCCAATATAGCAAAGACGGAACCACAGGCTGCGTATTCGGCATTCACATATGGGGTCAAACTTCGCTGGACCTACTTGATGCGAACCGTTCCAAATGTGAGTGCATTACTTCAACCGCTGGAAGATGCCATCAGAGACAAATTCATCCCAGCGTGGGTAAAGTCGCACACCCCGAGTGATACAGAGAGGGAGTTGCTCACACTGCCTTCTAGGTTGGGAGGGCTGGGAATCATCAACCCAGTGAAGAGGGCGACAACGGAATACCTGAACTCGGTAAAGATAACAGGATCTCTCACTGACCGTATCGTAGCACAAAATTCTGACGGTGAAGTGGACCAGGCGGACATCTACAACATCAGAAAGACCATCACGTCAGAGAGGCAAAACTCACAGAAAAATGACCTGGCACAATTGATGGGACAACTTTCCTGGAGACAAACAAGAAAACTACAAATAGCACAAGAAACGGGTGCTTCAAATTGGCTGACAACACTACCAATCAAGGCAAAAGGCTTCAATCTCAACAAACAAGAATTTAATGATGCTATTGCACTGAGGTATGATTGGCCGATTGAAGGACTGCCCGATCGATGCGTTTGTGGAACCAACAACGATGCAGACCACTCCATGATATGTAAGAAACGAGGATTCATCATCATCAGGCATGATGAAGTAAGAGATGTAACGGCGAACATGCTCAGGGAGGTGTGTAGAGATGTGGTGCGTGAACCATCTCTCATTCCCTTGGATGGAGAGATCTTGCAGCACAGGACGGCCAACACATCCAATGAAGCACGATTGGACGTTAGTGCAAGAGGTTTTTGGACAAATGCACAGCGAGCGTTCTTTGACATAAGAGTATTTGACCCAATGGCCCATAGCTACAGCGAGATGACTCTGGATGCTGCACACAAGAGGAACGAACAAGAGAAGGTCAGGGCATATGGGGAAAGGATCTTAAATATCGAACAAGGCAGCTTTACCCCACTAGTCTTCTCCACATCTGGATGGATGGGACCCAGGGCCCAGTGCTTCTATTCAAGGCTTGCAGAGATCATCGCAGAGAAGAAGCAATAGCCCAGGAGCCACGTCGTAGCCTGGATGAGGTGCCGTCTATCTTTCTCATTGCTCAGATCAGCACTAGTATGCCTGCGGGGAACAAGACGGTCTGCACCACAACCAGTGACGGTAGCAGAAGTGGACTACGAGGCAGCAGTGGCAGAGGATCGCATAGGGAGGTGACTGGATTTAAGTTGCATGGTGTAGAATAGTAATATCTGATGCTTGTAAAATAAAATGTATAAAAAAAAAAATAATAATAAAAACTACTACTAATAATAATAATAATAACAATACTAATATTTAAAAAATAAAAACAAAATAAAAACAAAATAATAATAATAATTAAAATTATAATATTAATTATAATGACAGTAACAAATGTAATTTTAGAAATAGGAATTTTAAATACCTAGACAAAAACCTCATGCAGTAGTTACCCATCAAGTTGACATATTGTCGGAGAACCATTACCTGAAATGAAGAGAATGGAATTACATATAGTATAGGTCACCATAAATTTAACGTATTTGAACAGAGCTTTAATGATTAGAGTGGGTGTGCGGGTGTGTGTACATAATTATCTCGGATGATAATAAATGTCTTCACTTCCAAGCTGTATTAATTATGACTACTAAGGGATTCCGAATAAGAGAGTACCATATGAAAGATAAAAGGGGGAAAATACTTATCGCTTCATAATTCCAAACCGAAATTCTAATAAAGTACATTATCGATTATAGTCAGAATAATTTGTTTATTGTTCTCTCTCTCTCTCTCTCTCTCTATCTCTCTCTCTCTCTCTCTCTCTCTCTCTCTCTCTCTCTCTCTCTCTCTCTCTCTCTCTCTCGCTCTCTCTCTCTCTCTCTCTCTGTAAAACTAGATCTGTATTTAAAAGTGCTGTTTCATTAAAGTATTATGAAAGCATAAAAATAAGCAGCGAGATCAGAGAATGGGATACAACCGAGGGAAAAAGAACTGGCGTAATACCGACACAAAACAACAAAACAAACAACACGTATGAAAAGAAAGGGCCCAAAGACTCAAACCACTTACCGAGTTGTTACCTAAGTTTCCGTCTGTGTACAAACCCCAAGGTCACAAAAAAGGAGTCCAAGAGAGGGAGGGAGGGAGGGAGAAATGAAGGAAGAATGCGAGTAACTCAAAACAAAAAAGGGTTGGTCAATATTGAGTTAGTTGCGCTCCAGAACTCACAGAAGGGAAGCATAAGTGGTCAGTTTATTTCTGGGGTAAAGACGAGGATGATAAAAGAGGTGCTCTGTGTGTGTGTGTGTGTGTGTGTGTGTGTGTGTGTGTGTGTGTGTGTGTGTGTGTGTGATGCTTACTATCTCTCTCTATCTCTCTCTCTCGCTCTCTCTCTCTCACACACACACACTAAAACAGACATACGCATATGAACACAATCCCCTCAACACACACACCCACACGCAGCCCCCCCCCCCCTCAACACACACACACACACACACACACACACACACACACACTAAGGCTCGTTCACAAGCACTCGTTAACACTCGTACTGCTTTTGCCCCAAACAAAGCCGTCTTGTTGTCTCTGCCCAAACCCACACCACTTTCATTCCTCTTTTTAGATTTTCTTGTTTTATTTGCATTCCTATTTTTAGCTTTTCTTGTTATATTTGCATTCTTCTTTTTAGCTTTTCTTGTTATATTTGCATTCCTCTTTTTAGCTTTTCTTGTTATATTTGCATTCCTCTTTTTAGCTTTCTTGTTTTTTTGCATTCCTCTTTTAGCTTTTATTGTTTTATTTGCGTTCCACCTTTTAGCTTTCTTGTTTTATTTGTATTCGACTTTTTAGCTTTTCCCTGTTTTATTTGCATTCCTCTTTTTAGCTTTTCCAGTTATATTTGCATCCCTCTTTCTAGCTTTCTTGTTTTATTTCCATTCCTCTTGTTAGCGTTTCTCGTTTATTTGCATCAGGTAAGTCAAGTCACCAATAAGTGTGATAACTATATTCCCACTAACCCCTTGAGGATTATGACGCGTTTTGACCGTATATCCTGGCTATTATTAGATGATTATGTTGACATTAGGACATGAGGGAGAAGGGGGGCCAGAATTAACTAAACCCTCCCTTTGAAGGTAGTCATCTGCAGTTCACTAGTTTGGAGACAGACTCAAATATATCACGGAGACGCTTAAGGGGAGAACCTAAATGGCACGAAAGGTCTTAAAATTGACAACGAAATGGGGCGAAAGGTGTTAACATCGCCAAACTAATGGGCCGAACGTCTTATAATCTCAAATCCAGTGGGGCTAAACATTAGGGAGAAGGGGGTCCAGAAAAACGGTCTTTTTCCCCTTAAATGAATACAACAACTTTACAATAAAATCAGATAAATTCGAAAAATATACTAGAATGTTAAAATACATGTAAATATACTACCCATTCAGTACCGATGCAGGGCAAAACATAAATTATGTATTTTTGGGTGTTTCCCTACCATCCAAATATATCCACTATTTATTTGAATTCTGTTTCCGCTCACATTACAATATAGTCATGCCCTTAATCCTATTTGGTAAAAGTTGTTCTTAACCTACCCTCTGTTTCGCTCCATTAGTTTGAAGATTCTAAGACGTTTCACCCCATTAGTTTAGCGACAATAAGACGGTTTACCCAATTCAGGTGTAGTTTTATTTCTGGGCGAGCGATAGCGAGCCTGTAACTTAGAAGAAATCGGCGCTCGGCCAGGACATTGTTCGTACAAATTTAGCGTGAAGGGAGTCTTGGTGGGCATTTTTTGTCTACTGTAGTTTGAAAGAAGTCTAGGAAGCCGTCTTTGTTAGCCTAGGGGACAAACTAAGATACATTGCTCGAAAATAGCAACAGCAAGCAAAATCCTCAATAAGAGTTAAAAAAGTGTTAACCCCTTCCGTACCGACACCGTCCTTGTAACCTTATTCTGGCTACTATTAGACAATTTTACTCAGTTTTAAAAGGGCCTCCAGTAATTAACAGGCTTCGAACTATCTCACTTAACCCTTTTTACTACTACAGATCCTTCTTAAACTTCACTAAAGCGGCTAAATATAGCTAGAATAAAATAAAAAAGACGTCGCCGGTAGAGAAGGAGTTAAAGGTATTGCAGGAGGCACCCTGGAGCGACCTTAGAGCAATTATCCGACATTAAAGGTTTGACAATTCGGTATTCCAGCCTTAAAGAGGAGGAGGAAAAACACTTTGATTTTACGTCCACACAGAATTTGCATACCGACCTCTCTTCCAAATCAATAGCTGGTTAATGTCAGCCGGTCGCTTCAACACCCGTTCAATTTAATACCTCATATAATTCTAGGTTAAGGGGAGACTGACCGTTTGTTTGGTCTATTAATTAGTTTATTCATATATTTTCTTTTTACTTTCCTCCCTAGACCTCCATCAAGCTTTGAAAAAAAAAAACCTAGACTCCCTTTCAAGATAAATTTGTACATTTTTCGGTAGAAAAATTTCCCGGCCAAAGGCCGATTCCTCTTAAGATTGCAGGCTCGCTATCGCTCGACAGGAAATAATCGACACCTAAATTGCACGAAAGGTTTCAAAATTGACAACAAAATGGGGCGAAAGGTGTTAAAATCGCCAAACTAATGGGCCGAACATCTTATAATCTCAAAACTAGTGGGGCTAAACATTAGGGAGAAGGGGGTCCAGAAAAACGGTCTGCCTCCCCTTAAGATTGTTGTTGTTGTAGTAGCCTCAAAATACCCTTTATGGGAATTCCGAGACATCCAAGTATTCCCAGGGGCCGTACATCCCCAGGGGGGAGGTAGGGTGTGGTGAGATCAGTTTGTGAGAGGGCAGCAGGGGAGGAGGTCGTTGGTCCATGGGCTCGTAGCTTTGGGCCATTTCCTCCATCCGCAGCCCTCCCAGCACCATTGCAGGTGGATCTCATCGTCATGCCCCCCCCCCCCCCCCCCCGCCCCCTTGTGCGACACGCAGTAGGATAACATAGCTATAGGTTAGCTCCTTGAGGATTATGGCAGTACTGTATATGCTAGCGATCATTAGGCCATTTATACAGCTTAGGATAGGTCTGTTGGAATTAAAAATGTAAAGACTGTCTCAATTAACCCTCTGACTTCCACAAGGCCTTCCAAAGTTGAATAAAATCGTCTAATAATATCCAAAATAAACCGTCAAAACGCGTCATAATGCTCAAGGGGTTAAGTTAGTGTAGGCTAGCTTAGATTAAGAACAGTATGGGCTGGGTTTGAGTATTTACATTATAATAGAATATGTTGGCTTTAAATCGCTTAAAGGCCAACTGGAAGCAGAATTCACCCTTTATAGTCTTTCATAAATATGTGAGGTGCAGCATAATACAAATAGGTAACTTATATATTGTATAGTTACTTCTGTAAATGTAGGTAAATAAGTATGTAGTGCCAATTAGATGCAAAACGCTACCGATAAAGTCTGAAGTTAGGATTTATACACATATGTTTAGTAACTAAAAACAATGAACAAAGTTATTATATACTGATGTCAAGTTCGGTATATTGGTCTTAAAGTTCGGTATATTGGTCTTAAAGTTCGGTATATTGGTCTTAAAGTTCGGTATATTGGTCTTATAAAGTAGTTTGTAGAGATTAGATTGCAGATTGCAAGGTTCTGTTTTGCTGAGAATAATACTGAAATTGCATCATCCTTTTAGATACATTCACAACATTATAATGATGTTGAAATATCACCTAGATGTGAAAATGGTGATACATTACATTTGCTAATATAACACATAGCAGTCTATAAGAGCCATAAACGCGGCATTGTTATATTTCAATAGTGTGAAATTCAAAAAGTCTTCTACAAACAAAAATGTGTTACAACACATAGCATGCAGTTAGAGGTATAAATTCTGCTGTTTATAATGTAATAGCGTGAAATATTAAAAGTCGGTTTATCGGTGTCAGAGGCTAGGTTACAACAGGTTAGGTTAAGTTATAGAATATGTAATAAGGTATGCAAGATTATTTTTAATTAGATATAGCCCAAAGATTCAATGGAAATAAGTTGAAGTACGTTAGAGTATCTCAAACCTCACTTACATTAAACTAAGCGACTTTAATGAGGTAAGCTTGGGGTAGGTAATGCCAAAGAATGAGTCGAGCTACAACCAATCCAAGATGAATAAATATTATACTTTGCAAGTTTTCCCCGTGCGGATAGGAGAGAGGGGCGTATTTATTTGCTCATTTATGTATTTTCTTAATATTATAGACATCCATCAAGCTTAACCCCCCCCCCCCGACCCTCCAAGATAAATGTGTACATTTTTCGATAGAAAAATTTCCAGGCCGAAGGCCAGTTTCTCTTGAATTACAGGTTCACTATTGCTCCCCATGAAAAAATCGACATGTAAATGATACGAAAAGTCTTAATATTGACAAAGAAATGGGTCGAAAGGTCTTAAAATCGCCAAACTAATGGGTCGAACATCTTATAATATGAGAACTAATGGTTCTATATATGAGGAAGAAAGGGGACCAGAAAAACGGCCCATCTCCTCTTAAAGGGAAGTACGAACAAGGAAAACGAGCAGGTATCATAGCAGCGTTTATAATGACGTCACTGTGGGGGGCTGGAGGAAAGTGGTGGTATGAACATGTGTGTGTGTGTGTGTGTGTATGCTCATGAATGTTAAATTGGAGTGAATTATGATGAATACCTGGTACTTAAATGTTTTCAGTCATGATGTTGCTCATCGATGCACTAAAATATAAGTATGAATGTCTATAAATGTTTTAAGTGTTCTATCCATATACTATGCACAGTAAGCAAGAAACGAAACAATAACATATACAATAATAATAATAATAAAACAAAACATATAATAGTGTAAACAGATATATACAATCATTGGGTATACTGAAAATGATTGACCTCTTTCCTTATATTAGATAGGTTTATTACTACGAATATGTCGATATAAATATATATTGCTTTGAACACGTTAATAATTATAATCGTTTTCATAACTTTTTATAGCCTATAATATTTGACTGTGCATATCCGCAAACATCTATAATTCTCCCCATATATGTTGTTGTCTACATATATGTTATTGTTTACACATTATATTATTGTCTACACATATGTTATTGTCTACACATGTGTTATAGTCTACACATATGTTATTGTCCACATATATGTTATTGTCTACACATATGTTATTGTCTACACATGTGTTATTGTCTACACATATGTTATTGTCCACATATATGTTATTGTCTACACACATGTTATTGTCTACACATATGTTATTGTCCACATATATGTTATTGTCTACACATATGTTATTGTCTACACATATGTTATTGTCCACATATATGTTATTGTCTACACATATATTATTGTCCACATATATGTTATTGTCTACACATATGTTATTGTCTACACATGTGTTTTTGTCTATGCATATGTTATTGTCCACATATATGTTATTGTCTACACATATATTATTGTCCACATATATGTTATTGTCTACACATATGTTATTGTCTACACATGTGTTATTGTCTACACATATGTTATTGTCCACATATATGTTATTGTCTACACATATGTTATTGTCTACACATGTGTTATTGTCTACACATATATTATTGTCCACATATATGTTATTGTCTACACATATGTTATTGTCTACACATGTGTTATTGTCTACACATATGTTATTGTCCACATATATGTTATTGTCTACACATATGTTATTGTCTACACATGTGTTATTGTCTACACATATATTATTGTCCACATATATGTTATTGTCTACACATGTTATTGTCTACACATATGTTATTGTCCACATATATGTTATTGTCTACACATATGTTATTGTCTACACATGTGTTTTTGTCTATGCATGTGTTATTGTCCACATATATGTTATTGTCTACACATGTGTTATTGTCTACACATATGTTACTGTCTACACATATATTGTCTACACATATGTTATTGTCTACACATATGTTATTGTCTACACATATGTTATTGTCTACACATATGTTATTGTCTACACATGTGTTATTGTCTACACATGTGTTATTGTCTACACATGTGTTATTGTCTACACATGTGTTATTGTCTACACATATATTGTCTACACATATGTTATTGTCTACACATATGTTATTGTCTACACATATATTGTCTACACATATGTTATTGTCTACACATATGTTATTGTCTACACATATATTAATGTCTACACATATGTTATTGTCTACACATATGCTATTGTCTACACATATGCTATTGTCTACACATATGTTATTGTCTACACATATGCTATTGTCTACACATATGTTATTATCTACACATATGCTATTGTATACACATATATTAATGTCTACACATATGTTATTGTCTACACATATGCTATTGTCTACACATATGCTATTGTCTACACATATATTAATGTCTACACATATGTTATTGTCTACATATATGCTATTGTCTACACATATGCTATTGTATACACATATATTAATGTCTACACATATGTTATTGTCTACACATATGCTATTGTCTACATATATGCTATTGTCTACACATATGCTATTGTATACACATATATTAATGTCTACACATATGTTATTGTCTACACATATGCTATTGTCTACACATATGCTATTGTCTACACATATATTAATGTCTACACATATGTTATTGTCTACACATATGCTATTGTATACACATATATTAACCCTCTCACGACCATATGACGCAGAGGTTGCCAGATTAGCAATAAGAAATAGAGTTCTCTCACTCTTATAATTACCTCTCCAAAATTAGTGTTCTGCCCACAGCTAACTCAAAGACAACTGCAGAGGTTGAAGTAACTAAACTAAAGGTTTCTAAATACCCCTGATGGTAACAAAGGTTTTAAAGTATCCCTAATAGGCTCAAAATTGCGTCAAGAACGTGAGAGGGTTAATGTCTACACATATGTTATTGTCTACACATATGCTATTGTCTACACATATGTTATTCAGTACACATATGATAGTGTCTATACATATGTTATTCTCCACATATTTTATTGTCTACACATAATGTTATTCTGTACATATGTTATTTACCACATGTTTTTCTCCACATATGTCCTTCTCTGTTCCGCCTGATAGAACAATAACAACTCCAGTACCTTATACGTTCACTATCACATCATAATTATAATGATATACTTTAGGGGAGAGCCCAGTTTTATCGGCCCGTAATCAGGGAACCAGGAAAATTGAACCCTTTTGGTCTTCAAGGTCATGGACACACACACATACACACACACACACAGACACACAAAAATATCCATCCATCTATCTATCTATCTATCTATCTATAATCACACACACGCACTCGCAAATACATATACGTATTCAAATCTAAAACAAATTCAACAACCAAACGCTAACGCAATAAATTTAGCTTAATACAATGGTATATAATTAAACACACCGTTAATCCCAATTAAGCTGTTTCTTTAGCTGCATTATTTTTGTATGCTTATAGTTGTCTGGATATGGATATATATTATATAATAGCTTGAAACCATAACCCCACGTTAGGATCAATTGGTGTCTACGGTATGTTGCTATGTAACTCATTCCCTATTCTTCTCTCTCTCTCTCTCTCTCTCTCTCTCTCTCTCTCTCTCTCTCTCTCTCTCTCTCTCTCTCTCTCTCTCTCTCTCTCTCTCAAGGTAGCGATAGGAAGAGACGCCTGCCAACAAAGGAACTTCAATCTTGCTCACTCAATCGCCAGCCCAGGGAAGAAGGAGGCTCAGAGGCCATCTATTTTATCTGATCACCGGGCTCGATAAGGGGGGACAAAGACGAGAGAGAGAGAGAGAGAGAGAGAGAGAGAGAGAGAGAGAGAGAGAGAGAGAGAGAGAGAGAGAGATTAGATAGACTCACTCAATATTTTATTTCGTAAAAGCTACATAAAACTTTGTACACAGTAAGAGAATTGTGAAGCACATTTATCTCATAGTTGGTTTACGGCTTTGAATAAAAGTAATTCTAGATTTTACTGCGTCAATGTCATTTTCCATTAAACATTCGATATTATTCAATATCAATAAGATAGATAGATAGAATAGTAGATAGATAGAATAGTAGATAGATAGGTGGATAGATAGAATAGTAGATATAGATAGATAGATAGATAGATGGATAGATAGATAGGATAGATATATAGATAGATAGATAGGATAGATAGATAGAGAGAGAAGAGATAGATGAGGGAGAGAGAGAAGAGAGAGAGACGAGAGAGAGATAGAGAAGAGAGAGAGAGGAAGAGAGAGAGAGAGGAGAGAGAGAGGAGAGAGAGAGAGAGAGAGAGAGATAGATAGATAGATAGATAGATAGATAGATAGATAGATAGAGATCACATTGCACATCTCACACGAAAAATCACCAAGGAATTCATGCCTTAAAAGTATGTTAAATAACTCCAATATTTTGATGCAATGATTTAATTTTTATCTAAACATACGAATTTTTCACCTTAATTAAGTACTCCTTAAATTAATATATATATATACAGTATATATATATATATATATATATATATATATATATATATATATATATATATCCCGTATATCATATGATTATATATATAATATATTATAATCTTGGCACTCAGAGGTAATTTGTAAGCTGAATTATATAAGCTAGATTTAGCCTAAATCAAATGAAAAATACGTCATCAGTACATCAAAGGTTAAACTGAACCCGAAAAAGGCTAGACCCGAACGAAAGTTTACACCGATAGTATGTCTAAGGGGATTAAGGGGAGATTTCCACTTGAGCGATTTTTTTCTGGACCCCTTTTTACTCTCATGTTTAGCCCCATTGCTTTTTAGATTTTAAGACGCTCGCCCACTTTAGTTTGTCGATTTTAAGAACTTTCGCCCCATTTCTGTCAATTTTAAGAACTTTCGTGCAATTTAGGTGTCGATTTTTTCCTGGTGAGCGATAGCGAGCCTGTAATTTGAGAGGAATCGGCCTTCGGCCAGGACATTTTTCTACCGAAAAATGTACAAATTTATCTTGAAAGGGGGTCTAGGGGGTGTAATTTTAAGCTTGGAGTTCTAGGGAAGAAACTAAATACCTCCCCTTAAGCGGAGCCAAATAATATTCACATTCGAAAACCGAGTGCTGCAGACAAGATTATACCTTAAATAATGTTTAGGGGATGAAGGTAATTCGAGATTTATGCATACTCAAACACTGGTAGCCTATAATACAAGATAGACCAATATTTAATTCAAAGAGATTAATCTAACCAAGATTTAGCCATTCTCAAAACCCGGTTACATGAGATTAACCCCTTCACCACCATTACGTCATGTTATCATATTCTGGTTACCATTAGACGATTTTGTTTTTTTTGTTTTTTTTTTCTATGTGATTGAGGGAGGCAAAAGGCATAACTGCCTATAGCGAGTGCCTCCCCCATAGTTGAAAGCGTGACAGGGCCAAAATCAAGGGACGTTCGAGCCAAAATGCCTGGACACACGGAGTTTGAAGCAATTTAAGTCATAGGAAGAGGGAAAGACTGATTCTGGGAGAGAGTTCCTCAGCTGTTGAGTAGAAGAAAGTTTGAGAGTAACGTTTCACTCTTGGGTTGGAGAGTTGCACAGAGTAGGGGTGGGATTGAGTTGCAAGACGGGTACCACGTGCCCTACGTAAAGGAGGTGGTATGCACTGGGATAGCTCTGAGGAATACTGATTATTATAGTAGCATTAGAAAAGCGAGAGAGATGCAATATTGCGGCGGAGAGAGAGAGATTGCAGAGAGTTGGTGAGTGGATGGGAGTTAATGATACGAAAGGCCTTCCTTTCAACTTTGTCTAGGAGAGCGGTGTGAGAGGAACCTCCCCACACATGTGAACAATACTCAATACAAGGGCGCACTATGCCCCTGTACAGAGCAAGAAGCTGTGCCGGGGAAAAGAACCCCCTAAGGCGGTTGAGCACACCCAGCTTCTGGGAGGCTGCCTTAGCAAGACTGGTAATATGGTCCTTCCAAATGAGAGCAGAAGAAAAAGAGACACCAAGAATATTGAGAGAAGATGAAGGGTTGATTTTTGTATTGTTGAAGAATAAGGGATAGTCCGCTGGGAGATCCTGACGGGTAGATAGATGGAGAAATTGGGTTTTGGAAGCATTAAAGTTAACAAGTTTAGTTTATATAATCTACCTCTAGGACTCTAAGGGGTAAATACGATCTCAATAAACCCTCTCAGTAATATAGGTCCTTCTTAAACTACATACAATCACCTCATTTTAGCCAGAATCAGAGGTAAAAGACGTCATGGTGCTGAAGGGATTAAGGGGAGGTATTTAATTTATTCCCTAGACCTCCATCAAGCTTAAAATTAAACCCCCTTGACCCCCTTTCAAGATAAATGTGTACATTTTTCGGTAGAAAATGTCCCGGCCGAAGGCCGGTTCCTCTTAAATTACTGGCTCGCTATCGCTCGCCAGGAAAAAATCGACACCTAAATGGTACGAAAGGTCTTAAAATTGACAGAAATCGGGCGAACGTTCTTAAAATCGCCAAACTAATGGGGCAAACGTCTTAAAATCTCAAAAGCAATGGGGTTAAACATGAGGGAGAAAGAGGTAAAGAAAAAAATCCCTCAAGTGGAAATCTCCCCTTAAAGATATACATATATTAATGTTAACCACTTCAGCACGATGACGGCATTTTAGCCTTTTATGCTGGCTATAGGTAAACGATCATACGCAGTTTAAAAAGGATCTATGTTATTCAGAACATTTATTGAGGTCGTATTTCAGTTCTATAGGTAGAGTATAAGCTAAAGAAAATCGTGTCATGGTAACCAGAATATGATAAATATTGCATCATCGGGCTGAAGGGGTTAAGAGGATTACGTTAACCCCATGAAGATTATGTTGCGTTTTGACAGTATATTCTGGCTATCACTAACGATTTTATACAGCTTAGGAAGGATCTGTGGGAATTCATAGGGGCAAAACTATCTCAATTGACTCTGACTCGCATATACTCTTCCTAATCTGCATACAATCGTCCACCAATAGCCAGAATATAGAAACAAAACGCGCAATAGAATCTTGAAAGGCTTAAAAGCAATAGTATCCTCGCACATAAACCGGTAACCAATATTTAAAGGTAAAGCCAATCTTAATAATTATGAAGGATTAAAAGAAACATTGTAATATCCATGCTCGAAAATCGGCGGCCCTATACAAAATAATAAAGATCAATTATAAAAAAATCATATAAATAAATTAACAATAAAATCGCCTAACAGCAAAATAGGTCAATGTCAGGGTAAAAAGGTTCCTCGTGACCTCATCCCTTAACTACTGGGAAAAAGAAAAAAAAGTAAATACATATAACAAATATGCGAATACAAATATTAACCCTTTGAGGAGCATATCGCGTTTTAACAGTTTATTCTGGATAGCATTCGACGATTATATTCAGCTTAGGAATGATCTGTGTAAGGTAGAGGCGTAATTGAGTTGTTTTGACCCATTAAATTCCGAGGGTATCATTTTATACTGCACAAAATCGTCTAACGATAGCCACAATCAAAGAAAAGCGTCCTTATATTGAAAGGGATAAAACGATTAGGTAATAACAAGCAATATCCACGCTCGCAAAACAAGGATCCAACCCACAGCTATATAAAAATGTAAAACTATAAGAATTTTGTAAATAGAGGAAAAAGCTATATAGGCTACTGCCGAAGGAGGAAAAGACAAAGTGAGATGGGGTAACTGGGGGGGGGGGGGGGGGGGGCCGGGGGTGGGGGGAGGGGAGAGGGATTGATGATTTTTTTTATTTTTTTTTTTTTTTTTTATGGAAGACACCCATTGTAATTTTACCAAGGTTAGTGTGGGAAAATAGATGAATAAACTGTAACATACAATATAATAAATTACAAAATAGGAATGCAATAATTTAAAAAATCTCTTTCTCCCTTTCTCTCTCTCTATATATATATATATATATATATATATATATAGATAGATAGGGTTAATCTGGGTTAATCTATATCTGAAGACCTGGTAACAAAATCTAAAATCAGCCGAAAATTCCAGAAAGTATATCGAAAAAGAGAGTGAACAAAAATGAAGACCCAGCAACACTGAAAATCGGTCGAAAATTCCCGAGCACCGCCACATAATCCGGACCTAAGTGCCCCTGTGAGGTCACGTGTCTGCTGGCCTGATACATCCGTATTGTGTTGTCGATGTTGCTGGATCTCTCTCTCTCTCTCTCTCTCTCTCTCTCTCTCTCTCTCTCTCTCTCTCTCTCTCTCTCTCTCTCTCTCTCTCTCTCTTTCATTTAATC
Organism: Paralithodes platypus; assembly: GCA_032716605.1. Classification (NCBI taxonomy): domain Eukaryota; kingdom Metazoa; phylum Arthropoda; class Malacostraca; order Decapoda; family Lithodidae; genus Paralithodes; species Paralithodes platypus. Next base: position 36,005,196 of record CM064488.1, read on the forward strand.
ATAAGTGTACATAGTTTTGAGTTGCGCAGTATATATATATATATATATATATATATATATATATATATATATGTATTGCCTGACGCTGTGGCCACGAACGAACCGCCCCCATGCACCTCTGTCCCCAGTCAGTCGACGCCCCTCCTCCCAACCAGCACCGCCCTCATTCATATACTTCCTCACTCCATCCTTCCACCTCTCCTTCGGTGCACCCCTCCCTCTCTG
>CM064488.1:36007920-36053798 GCA_032716605.1 Paralithodes platypus
TATGACGTTCGCTCCATTAGTTTGGCGGTTTTAAGACATGTTGTGCCATTTAGATGTCGATTTTATCCTGGAGAGCACCAGCGAGCCTGTAATTTCAGGAGGAACAGGCATTCGGCCGGGACATTTTTCTACCGAAAAATTTACAAATTTATCTTGAAAGGGGATCTAGGGGCTGTTATTTTAAGCCTGATGAAGGTCTAACGAGGAAACTGAAAATAAATATATATGCAAATATACTGTATATACCAAAAATTAAGCACTACCTCCTTAACTGATCTTATTAGTGTATTACGTGTTACATCTCTTTACTAGCATGGCGTTTTATATCTTATTCTGACCAACATAAGATGAATTGATATAGTTAACCCTCTCCGACATATGAAGGCAATGTTGAGCCTATTGAGGATACTTTAAAGCCTTTGTTACCATCAGGGGTATTTAGAAACCTTTAGTTTAGTTACTTCAACCTCTGCAGTTGTCTTTGAGTTAGCTGTGGGCAGAAAACTAATTATGGAGAGGTAATTATAAGAGTGAGAAAACTATTTCTTATTGCTAATCTGGCAACCTCTGCGTCATAAATGCGTGAAAGGGTTAATGAAGGACCTCAGACAATCTATCTATCTATCTATCTATTGCTGAACATATTAACCCCCCTTATGAGGGTGGCCACAAACGCCCCCAAACGGACCTGTCCCCTGTGAGAAAGACAACCTGTGCCAGTTTAATTAACAACTTACAGGATTGACCACCCAACTTGGGGTCGACCGACTCCGAGGACCTCAATGTATCTATTTATCACCATATTTCTACAGTGGTGTGCGGCTAGTCCATCAACTAGCCATATTATAACAAAAGGATGTTATGGTAAAAGAATGAACTTGTTGGAAGGTAAGATAGTTAGAACGATTATTTTCGAAGTTTATTAACCCTCTGGAGAATATGACGCATTTTGACAGTATATTCTGGCAATCATTAGACGACTGTATACAGTTTAGGAGGATCAGTGGGAATTATAAGGTTAAAGACTATCTCAATTAACCCTCTGACTTCCATATACCCTTCCTAATCTGAACAAAATCGTCAAATAATAGCCAGAAAACAGAAACGATAAACGTAATTGGACCTTGAAAGGGTTAACCTCATGTATACGATAGTGCCATTACATTTTATTATAACTAACATGGTACAATTTTACTCAACTCACGAAGTACCCTTATGTATCTAAAGCCGGTATCACACGAGCGCTGTTTCCCTCAACATTTATCCTCATCGCTGGTCTGGCAGCTTATGAGACTAACATTTAAAATATTTCGCTTACCTAAATTCGTCTATCACCAGTATAGTTTCCGATACAAGTGCAAAATATTCCAGAAATGTTGCCAGAATTTGTTTGAGCATTGAATGTTGACTATAAACGCTGTCGTGTGATACCAGCTTAAGGGTGTGAAATAATATTCATGTCATGTCATGTTAAATAATCTTGATTTACTCTCTGACTCGGATGAAGGCTGGCCCTATCCAGAGTGAGGTTTGGCATCCTCTACCCAACCTTAACCGTTTCTGTCAGTCTCTTTTCCTGTACTACTTTTCCTTCTAGGTGCTGGCGAGATCGCCTGATTGATCGGCACTGCAAGATCGGCTGCGGACGGTGGGGCCATTGGCCTGGGGGTAAATACCCGTGGGCTGGTGACCCCCTCCCCCGCTGCCCTCTCAGAGACAGATCTCATCTCACCCTAGCGGCCCTAGCCCCTTCGGGGGCCTGAGCATATGGATGGCTTCGGTCTACCGGACTCGGGACTCCTCGTCTGAGGTATTACAACAACAACTCTCCGACTCTTAGAGAAATTTCCTAATTAGAATTAGATAATTTAATAATATCCCGAATCTAATGATAATAAGGCGTCTTTGTCCAGATAGGGTTAACTTGTTGAAAAGAGTAAAATTAATTCAAACCTATAACTACCTTCATATATGAAGAAAGCGTTTATTACTTGTCGGTATCCTAGCTCAAAGGATCAGTATTACCCCACAAATACCGGATTCTGTGTATGTGTGTTTTTTGTTTTTTTTCTACAACGAATGCCACTCATCAAGGCCAAACTAATTAAACTGCTTACGATTTAAAACTATGACCTTTGAGTATACAGTGATGTAATGCATGAAGTAGGTTAGGACTGGTAGTGACACCACTAGGTGGGAGATCAGTGCTGCAATTATGACTAATGAGGTCATCTCTGGCTGGGATAATATCTTTAAGTGAAACTAAAGTTAAATTAAAGTTGAGGGGATAGACAGGTTGGGGAGGTGAGAGGTCTCTAAGAATGAAGAGAGAAGTGAAGAGAGAAGTAAAGAAGGAAATAAAGAGCAAAGTAGAAGAGTTAAAGGTGGAGGGCTGTCCTCCTAGCTATTGTTAAAGGTGGAGGGCTGTCCTCCTAGCTATTGTTAAAGGTTGAGGGCTGTCCTCCTAGCTATTGTTAAAGGTGGAGGGCTGTCCTCCTAGCTATTGTTAAAGGTGGAGGGCTGTCCTCCTAGCTATTGTTAGGTGGAGGGCGGTCCTCCTAGCTATTGTTAAAAGGTGGAGGGCTGTCCTCCTAGCCTGTGGTTAAAGGTGGCTGTCCTAGCTTGTTAAGGTGGATCTGTCAGCTAGCTATTGTTAAAGGTGGAGGGCTGTCCTAGCTATTGTTAAAGGTGGAGGGCTGTCCTCCTAGCTATTGTTAAAGGTGGAGGGCTGTCCTCCTAGCTATTGTTAAAGGTGGAGGGCTGTCCTAGCTATTGTTAAAGGTGGAGGGCTGTCCTCCTAGCTATTGTTAAAGGTGGAGGGCTGTCCTCCTAGCTATTGTTAAAGGTGGAGGGCTGTCCTCCTAGCTATTGTTAAAGGTGGAGGGCTGTCCTCCTAGCTATTGTTAAAGGTGGAGGGGCTGTCCTTCTAGCTATTGTTAAAAGGTGGAGGGCTGTCCTCCTAGCTATTGTTAAAGGTGGAGGGCTGTCCTCCTAGCTATTGTTAAAGGTGGAGGGCTGTCCTCCTAGCTATTGTTAACGGTGGAGGGCTGTCCTCCTAGCTATTGTTAAAGGTGGAGGGCTGTCCTCCTAGCTATTGTTAAAGGTGGAGGGCTGTCCTCCTAGCTATTGTTAAAGGTGGAGGGCTGTCCTCCTAGCTATTGTTAAAGGTGGAGGGCTGTCCTAGCTATTGTTAAAGGTGGAGGGCTGTCCTCCTAGCTATTGTTAAAGGTGGAGGGCTGTCCTCCTAGCTATTGTTAAAGGTGGAGGGCTGTCCTCCTAGCTATTGTTAACGGTGGAGGGCTGTCCTAGCTATTGTTAAAGGTGGAGGGCTGTCCTCCTAGCTATTGTTTAAAGTTTTCCCCAATTCTCACCAGCGTTGCAAATTTTTCTATTTTCCCGCTACATCTAGAGGCATTTACTTCGATCTAGAGGCAAATGTTTACATCTAGTGACATGGATAGTAGCAATATTCTGGAGATTTGAGCCTTTTAGAGTGATATTGTTGAGATTGCAGCATTATTCTAGTGATTTTCGGCATTAATTTACTATCTTGCGGACTTGATTTGGTAATCTTGTAGCTCACTCAGATGACATTTTAGCCCATTCTGTGCCAGCGACGTCTTTTTTATTTGCCTTAAGCTACATTTAGACGATTATATGAATCTTAGAAAGGATAAATTGTAGCTAAAAGGATTAATTGAGATAGTCTGCAGTCTCTTAATGGGTAGACGTCCTTCCAAAGCTGAACAAAATCGTCTAGTAATTACCAGATTATAATGAAAAGGACGTCACCAGTACTGATTAGGTTACTAAAAATATGTCTGATTAAATATGCATGTCTGAATACAGATACTGTACTGTCTGAAGTATGCAGAAATTATATTTATGTTTAGTGAAGTATCTGAATTGTAGTAACTGTCTTGATGGTGTAATGGTTAGAGCGTGTAAGATCTGTATGTGATATCCTCGGTTCGAATCCTAGGAGAATCACATGCTTTCAATAATTTCATTTGGGGGGTTATTGGTTTTAAGAAAGATGTTAATATTATTGTAACTGAAGGACAGAATCAACTATCTAAACGCAGTGTCACACGAGCGCTTTTTCCAACAACTATTTTCGATCCATGTATTCTGGCAGCTTACGTGTTAACCCCTTCTGTACCAGCGACGTCTTTTTAATTTTATTCCAGCTAATTTTAGACGATTTTTGTGGAGTTTAAGAGGGATCTGCGGTAGTAAAAATGGTTAAGTGAGATAGTTCGAAGCTTATTAATTGCTGGAGACCCATTTCAAACGGATTAAACTCGTCTAATAGGGGTAAGAATAAATTTAAATGGACGGCACCGGTACCGAATGGGCTTTAAAACACTGTATAATTAGATAACACTCTCCAAAATTATTCTAAATTCAGTCGTGATGCTGATATTATGGCGAAAAAACCCTTGAAATATTTGTATACCCTAATCCAAGTAAGTAGTCCAGAAAGTGTGAACCCTGATCTATGTAAATAAAAAAGGGCTAGAGCAAACGGGCTCTAAAATGTGACACTTATTCCCTGTCTGACCCTTCCCAAATGGTGGAAATATTAGCTCGATTCTTCTAGTCATTTGTGAGTTATAGAGGTTAATATACAAGTTATAGAGGTTAATATACAAGTTATAGAGGTTAATATACAACAGTTTTGGACTACCTATTTGAAACAGAGTACAATAAATGTGGGTTCGTCGAAAATTACCGGTAAAATCTCATTAAGTACATTTGATCCTGGCTATTATTCGATGACTTTATTCAGCATAGGATGTATCTTAGAGGTCATTAATAACTGAGGAGATGTTTTTTACCTTTTTCGATGCCAAGTGATGCTTCGTAAACTAATATGTCTAGAATCAGCCAGAATACAGTGATAATAACGGCAATGTACTGAAGGGGTTAATTAATGTGTGCTTTGAGCACAAATTACTTTATTAAATCACCTAACAAAAATCAGCTGAAAAAAATAATAAATAAATAAATAAATAAATACATAAATAAATACATAAATAAATACATTAATAAATATTACTAATAATAATAATGAAAATAATAATAATAATAATAATAATAATACAAATCATAATAATAAAACATAAAACAATGTCTTGTTAATAAAATCATTATCTGGTCTGATCACCTAATAATATATATGCACGCCACTAAAGCGGCTAGGCACATTAATGCAGAACATCCGGATTCCGTGCAAAATCGGTTAATGCCGCCTCCAAACCAGTCTCGCCAAATCACATCATTAGAGAGGCCTTTATATTTCAGGCTTGCATTCTTTATATCAGGGGCTTACATGGTTCAATTTTTGGTCGATTTTGTTCATGTATTAATTTTGTTTTTCTAGTTTCCTACCTACAGTAGACCTCCATCAAATTAAAAAAAACAAAAAACACATTCTAGACCCCCTTTCAAGATAAATGTGTACATTTTTCGGTAGAAAAATTTCCCGGCCGAAGGCCGATTTCTCCTAAAACTACAGGCTTGCTATCGCTCGCCAGGAAAACATCGACACCTAAATGGCACGAAATGTCTTAATATTGACCAAAAATGGGGAAAAGAGAAAATATGCACAAACTATAAACCTAATCATTATATATATATATATATATATTATATATAATTAACCAATACCCATGGATGGCTCAATTTTTCATCTTATGCTGGCTACCACTAGACGATTATATTTACATTAACAAGGATTTCTAGGAATCAAATGGCTGGTAAAATGGACACCAAAAGTTGACAGAATTTATTAATAAGAGCACCAATTGAAGAGCAACACTTTATTGACAACGTTCCACAGATAGTTTTGAAGAAGCTATCTGTGAAACGTTATATATGTTCCAATGTTCAATCATAGGGTTGCATAACTATCTATATTAACCCTCTGAGACTCACGGATCCTTCCTACGCTGAACACAAATTGTCTAATAATAAGCAAAATGAAAGGAAGACAGTCGACATAATCGTGAGTTAGAACTAGCTAAATGGCAATACATTTTCAAGTTAACGCCGTCATTAACGTCTACGTAATTAAGTGCAATAATTTAAGGTGACGTAAATGCAGACTTACAGGCTATTTATTACCAACGAGGACCTGAAAAACCTGCTGCCAGTGATCTAAGGGCTATTCCTATAAACATATAGTATACACAATATAAGAATACAAAATAGTATGGCATATATATATATATATATATATATATATATATATATATATATATATATATATATATATATATATACTGTATATGTTATAGTCAGACTGTGAAACGAGTAATTTCGTGAAATGACTAAACACTTTAGTCAGTCTGTGAAATAACTGGTTACTAACCCAACTGGGTTAGGTTAGGTTAAATTAGGTTGGGTTAGGCATGGCTAAATTGATCTCCACCTATCATTTATTAAGTTAAGCTAATTGTTCATGCAATGACACACTTCAATTTGCTTGTCACAAGCTGTGGGGGTTGCCCTACCTACCTAACTTAACCTAAACCAGTTAGGTTAGTAGCCAGTTAATAACCAGTCATTTTACAGACTGACTAAAATGTTTAGCCATTCACGAAATGACTCGTTCACAGTCTGACTGTAACATATACATCCTATTTTTAAGTTACAGCTATAATCTTAAATATTAACCTGTACAGTACCGGTGACGTCCTTTTCATTATATTCTGGAGACTATGAAACTATTTTCTTCAGCTTAGAAAGGACTTTTACCCATTACATATAAGACTACAGACCATCTCAATTAATCCTTTTAGCAACCATACATCTTGCCTAAGCTTCATACAATCTGAAGGTATAAGACTCCATACCACTTTAGCTCAGCCAATATCTATCCAATATACAAAAGAATATATTTACAATGGAATATAATATAAAAATATATAATATAAGAAATATTATATAGAAAATATAATATAGGATATATAATGTAGGAAATATAATACAGGAAATATAATATAGGAAATATAATAAGGAAATATATTGTAAGGAACTATAATTACAAGACTGGTAAAAGTATGAGGAGGAACTAAAGATGCTAAGGCTAACAGAGAATGGATAGTTGGAATCCTGAGAGTAAGCTGGAAACATTAACCAGGGGTTTTCTGGATCCAGTTCTCCCTCAATTAGTTTTGAGATTACAAGACATTCGCCCCATAAGTTGGGCGATTTCAAGACCTTTCGTGCCATTTAGGTGTCGATTTATTATTGGCGAGCGATAGCGAATAATGAAAATGTACCAATTTACCTCGATGGGAAGTCATGTTTGCATTATTTTAAAACCGGATGGGAGGTCTAGGGAGCACATTAAAAAAATATATATATATATATGTATCGAGAAAACAGCTGCTAAGGGATTCAGTTCGCCGTTACATCATACAGTAAACTCGAGTTGTCCATGCTCAATTTACTAAGGCGTCAAGAGGGAGTGGCTTAACACGTCGTTATATTAAGGGAGCCCACCTCGCTTTTTTTATCTTTGTCTCCTTCTCTCTTTGGCTTGTATTCATTTGGCCCCATTCACCCTACTGTTTTAAGACGTTTACCCCCATCCAGGTGTCAATATTTTCCTGGTGAGCTGTAGCGAGCCAGCACATATATATATATATATATATATATATATATATATATATATATATTTGTTTGCACAGCAAGCTAAATTTTTACATTTTTCGATAGAAAAATTTCTCCGGCGAAGCCAGATTTCTCCATACGATGCTGTCTCGCTATCGCTCGCCAGGAAGATATCAACACTTGGATGGGGGTAAACGTCTTAAAACAGTTGGTTGAATGGGGCTGAATGGATACAAGCCAGGGAGAGAAAGAAAAGGAGTTAAATATAAAAAAGCCGGTGATCCCCCTTAAGAACGTGAGAGGAGGCAGCTTAAGAATCCATGTACTGCGTTGTTACAGGTGAAAGTTGGGTAAGAAATAGATATATAGATGGAGAGATTATATAGATAGACATAAATAAATACACTAAATACATGTATAAATAAATAAAGATATATGAATAGATGGATGAATTGATAGATAAATTGATAGATCATTATATTTATAGTTAGATGTATAGAAACACAGAGTCACAAGGAATTTACAAAGAGTTACAAAGGATAAATGGTATCTCGAGATTTTGCAGTCCATTCCAAGTCGATATTCTGAGAGAGAGAGAGAGAGAGAGAGAGAGAGAGAGAGAGAGAGAGAGAGAGAGAGAGAGAGAGAGAGAGATGGAAGAGGTGTCCAAGTGTCAACAGAGCGGACATCCGAGTCAGACACATAGCCACTCAGTACCCAACCCCAAGGGCACCTGTAAACAGTGGGGTACCTGCTGAAATAGAGTACCGCCATATTTTTTTACCATCTTTTGGCCATCATTAAGGGGGGATGGGCCGTTTTTATGGCCCCCCTTTTTCCTCGTGTGTAGCCCCATTGTTTCTTAAGACGTTCGGCTCATTAGTTTGGCGATTTTAAGACTTTATGCCCCATTTTGTTGTAAATATTAATACCTTTGGTGCCATTTAGGTGTCGATTCTTTCCTGGCGAGCGATAGCGAGCCTTTAATTATAAGAATAACCGGCCTTCGGCCAGAGCATTTTTCTATCGAATAATATAAAAAAATATCTTGAAGGGGGGTTTAGGGAGTGTTTTCTACAGATTAATGGAGTTCTAGGGAGGAAACTAATATAATAATAAAAAGATACATAAATGAGCAAATAATTAAGCCCATCCCTCCTTAAGCGATTTGGTGCAGCTTTTAGGAACATTACGTGGCAGTCAAAAGGGAGTACGTTTAATGGCGGTTCATAATTGGAGTACCAACTAATTTTGACTATCTATGGTCACCATTAGACGATTTTGTGAGGCTTAGGAACATTATGTGGCAGTCAAAAGGGGTCACATGATCTACCGCTTTTATCTCTGAAGATATTTTTCACGAGCAATGTAATCGTCTTGTGGTAGCCAGAATCAAATGTAAATAAGCGTCATCATATGCGTGGGGTTGATCAAACCGTGTATCACCAACTTATGGGGAGACGGGCAGTTCTTTTGGTATATTAATTAATGTATTCCTTTATTTCTTAGTTTCCTCGCTAGACGTCCACCAAGCTTGAAACAAAAAACACCCCCTAGACCCCCCTTCAAGATAAAAAATATATTTTTCGGTAGATAAAATATCCCGGCCGAAGGACGGTTCCTCTTAAAATTACAGGCTCGCTATCGCTCGCCAGGATAAAATCGACACCTAAATGGCACGAAAGGTCTTAAAATTGACAAAAAAATGGGATGAAAGGCGTTACAATTGTTAAACTAATGGGTCTAACGTCTTATAATCTCACACCAAATTGGGATAAACATGAGGAAGAAGGGGGACCAAAAAAACGACCTATCTCCCCTTAACATTTGGAATCCATTTTGATTCCCATGTTCACAGTGTTTCAAACTCAAAACTGCGCCTTTTTCGACATTTCAGTTACTAATGGTGACTTTGTCTTCATATCCTGACCAACATTACTGTCTATCTATATAATATCTAACTACTCAAACATGATCCAGTGATAACAAAAGAGAGACTAGGAATCAAGAATGTATCCAGTGATCTAATTCTCGGGACCCTCCATGTTAGGTTACTCTGTTACTGTGGGTACTCAGTAAACAGGAGAGCTATCCTGTTCACACTACACAAACAGTTACTCTATGATCGGATAAACGAACTTTTGGAGTGATCGAACAACTGAATATATGTTGTTGACATTTAGCGCAACATCAATTCTCCTTACCAGGAATTCACCGGAGACCTCTGGTGGACGCTTCCGAAGTAGCGCCAGAGCTACGTCTGTCGACATAAACAATACTCAACACCTAGGCTATGCAAAGTTTATTACGATTTCTTACGGTTCTGCATGTTTTTACTATATACTAGATGGCTACACTAAGTGCATATATAGTATGGTAGTTGTGGAAATGTCCATATGTAGCAAGAAATTACTAAAAGCAAAATTATAAGGATGATTAACTATCATAACAAAACTGCGCGAAAATACCTTCTTCCTTATATATAATTATATAGTAAATAAAGAAGGTGTGCAGTTTTTGCATTACCAAAAAAAAAAAAAAAAAATGCATACGCAACTCTGCGACCTGGAATTCTGCAAGTAGTATTGAATCTCTTAGGTGAAATCGGTGTATATGCAATTTATATATACAGGTATACTGTATATATATTAAATGTTTTTTATACTCACAGCCGGACTTGAACCACCGACAGTCAAAACAAGTGCCTATACTTTAATCCACTATACTACGGCGTGATAGAGGATACTTGTGTGTAGTGGATTAAAGCATAGACACTCGTCCTGACTGTTGGTGGTTCATGTCCGCCTGGGAGTATATATGTACAGTATATACTGTATATAATTAAATTTATGATCACATTGAATCTTAACTATTAAAATATTTATCTATAATAAGGTCAGCGTAACACTATTTTGTAGCATTTTGAATATGTATTACAAATAGTGATCATATAGGCCTACTGTGACCTTGACCTTTGACATAAAATAAAATACATATATTTGGATCGTTGTCGCATTGACCAACTGAATTTGCCTGTATAACTTGGTGACAATACGTTAAACAGTCTAGGAGGAGTTTAGGGAAAATGACAAATACTCTTGTTTTGACCTTGACTTCTGACCTTAACTATTACAATATGTATGTGAAATTTGATACATATATAATATTTAAGTAATAAGCCATAACACAGCCAGTTTTCCAAAATTTGAGTAATCTTTCTTAATAAATAATAAAAGTTGACCTTTGACCTTGACCTGTGACCTTGACCTTTATGTAAGAGTACATTTTTGTTTGCATTGACATTGCCCATGAAAATCAAATAAGCATGCGTAATTTCATTAAAACCCATTAGATAGTTTCATATATATCAATATAATAGTTGGCCTTGACCTCTGACCATTTTCTTGACCGTTATATGTCTCGACATTTATTATTTTACTTTTCACTTAAAGTGCAATTATCTCACCAAATTTTGTGAAGTTTGCATGGAAAGTAAAGAAAATAGCATATTGACCTTTTATTTGACCTTGACCTGTGACCTTGACCTTTCATATGGAATTGTATAGTTTCTTGCATGACCTTGGCCTAGGTATTCCGAATAAACATGGTAAGCCTAGTGAACATCTAACAGTTAGTATAAGAAATACTAGTAGAAAAACTATTTTGACCTTTGACCTTGATCTTTGACCTTACCCTTTAGAATATGTATCTAAAATGTGGGCAATACGATATCAAGGTTACCAGTAACTTGTATAGTGAAAATGAAGACATTTGAGTAAAAAGTAAAATAAATAGTAAAAGTTGACCTTTGACCTTGACTTGTGACCTGGACCTTATGTAAGAGTATTTTTTTTTTTTTTTTTTTTTTTTATGGACATTGCCCCGGAAAATCAAATAAGCATGCCTAATTTCATTAAAACTCATCAGTTTGTTTCATATATATTAATAGAACTAGCAGGGGTACCCGGCGTTGCCCGGGTAATCACCATAATCACCATCACTACTACCACCACTACTACTATCATAATCACCATCATCAATCACTACCACAATCATCACAATACTACTACTACCATAATCACCGGCCTCGACCTCCCTGTGCCTCATTAAATGGCGACCTCGATTTCGGCCGCTAAATTACCTCCAATTTTGGATCTGACCTCATCCGTACCCCCATTTTGGGGGCTGTGAACAACTTTTGTTCCATACACCTTTTCGATCGGAAGCCTCCTTCTGCCCCAAACGGCCATTTTTTTCGCATTTTTTTCGCTCCCGTATACTACATAAGCTCTGCCGAAAATTTTATTAAACAAAAGTGTCTCTGATTTCCACTAAACTCGCCTAAAACCATCTCCAAAGCCTGGGCTTTCCAACAGTGCCCCACACTCCCACCTGGCACCAAAACTGTGGGAGGAGTTTAGTAACGAAGGTCGGGTAGGTCGGGTAACTGACAGACAGCCAGACAAACATTGACCTTTATTTATTAAGATATTTGACCTTGACCTTTGACCTTTAGCTTGACCTTTATGATATGTGTCCAAATGTATTATTTCCTTTTCATTTAAAGTGCAACTATCTCGCCAAATTTCGTGAAGTTTGCAAGAAAAGTAAAGAAAGTAGCATATTGACCTTATATTTGACCTTGATCTTTATTATGGAATTGTATAGTTTCTTGTATGACCATGGCCTAGGTATTCCGAATATACATGATAAGCCTAGTGAGAATATAACAGTTAGTATAAGAAATACGAGTGAAAAACTTATTTTGACCTTTGACCTTGACCTTTGACCTTATCCTTAAGAATCTTTACATAAAAATTTGGTCAATACGATATATAGGTTAACAGTAACTTGTATACTGAAAATGAAGACATTTGAGTAAAAAATAAAATAAATAGTAAAAGTTGACCTTTGACCTTGACCTGTGGCCTAGACCTTTATGTAAGAGTGTTTATTTTGTTTTTATTGACGTTGCCCCGGAGAATCAATTAAGCATGCCTAATTTCATTAAAACCCATCAGTTAGTTTCATGTATATTAATAGAATAGTTGACCTTGACCTTTGACCTTTATCTTGACCTTTATGATATGTGTGTCCAAATGTATTATTTTCCTTTTCATTTAAAGTGCAACTATCTCACCAAATGTTGTGAAGTTGCATGAAAAGTAATGAAAATAGCATATTGACCTTTCATTTGACCTTGACCTGTGACCTGGACCTTTATTATGGAATTGTATAGTTTCTTGTATGACCTTCGCCTAGGTATTCCGAATATACATGGTAAGCCTAGTGAGAATCTAACAGCTAGTATAAGAAATACTAGTGAAAAACTTATTTTGACCTTTGACCTTACCCTTAAGAATATTTACCTAAAATTTGGTCAATATGATATATAGGTTACCAGTAACTTGTATAGTGAAAATGAAGACATTTGAGTAAGAATTACTGTATTTGTGTTTAATAGCGATGTTTACAGGCCGAACTTCCTTATAACCTGAAACTCGCAAGTGGTCAATTGAGAGGATAAGCATAGCATAAATATCTTAACTATCCCCCCCCCCCGCCTCTTCTGTCCATCTCCCTCCCGCCCCCCCCCCCGGCCTCCTCTGTCCCCCCCCCTCTCCTCTATCCACCTCAAGTGAGTCTCCACACAGGTAAAACTGGCGTTTACCTCCATGCCTTCACTTTCCTCCACTCCTGAATGTGACGAGGGGGTAAATTATGAGGAGTTACTTTCATCGTGAGGGGGTTTATTCGGGCTCTGTCTTGAGTCCCCCCCCCCCCTCCCCCCAAAAAAAAATAGACTGCAGCACCGTTGATTCTTTTAAACTTCGCCTAGACAAATATCATGCATCAAACCCGCGACTGACTGCGTTTGTAAAAGAATAACTTTATTTTACTCCCCCCTCAAATTCATCAAGGATTATTGCATATGCATATTACTAAGACGTTACTCTCTTTTTCTCAGATATACGAAAAATTACTTATAACTGTGTTATGTTACTAACCCATCAGTTCCCTACTAACTTCCTAATCCTGCCACGGACATTAGTTCCAGGGCAGTAGTTTCCTTTCCAATGTTCCCTTACCCTCTCTAAACCACTGTTTGGACACTTGATCCTCAGTGTTTTGGAAGACAAGCAGCCTAGAGGGGTCACTAAACCTACAGTATTGTTGCTAGATTTCCTTTGTACTCCTTTCTACTCCTTTATACTCAACCATCCCCATCATCATCATCATCAAGAGGGTTCAGTAAGCCAGCAAGAGGATTCAGCTAGTCAGACAGTGGGTTCAATTTATCAGTAAGTCAGTAAGAGAGATTCAAGTCAGTAAAAATGGCATAGAAAGTCAATAAGAGGGTTCATTATATCAGTAAGAAGATTCAGTAACTCAGTATAAGGATTTAGTATGTCAGTAAATACATGAGTCAGTAAATCGGTAAGTGGGTTCAGAATGTCAGAAAATGTGTTCAGTAAGTGGGTTCAGTAAGTTATTAATTGGGTTCAGCAATTCAGTAAATAGGCTCAGTAAGTGGGTTCATTAGCTCAGTAAGTGGGTTCAGTAAGTTACTATATGGGATTAGTAAGTCAGTAAGTGGGTTCAGTAAGTCAGTAAGTGGGTTCGGTAAGCCAGTAAGTGGGTTCAGTAAGTTAGTATATGGGGTTAGTAAGTCAGTAAGTGGGTTCAGTAAGTCAGTAAGTGGGGTCAGTAAATCGGTAAGTGGGTTCAGTAAGTAAGTAAAAGGTTCAGTAAGTTAGTAAAGGGTTCAGTAAATCAGTAAGTGGGTTCAGTAAATGAGTAAGTGGGTTCAGTAAGTAAGTAAGTGGGTTCAGTAAGTCAGTAAGTGGGTTCAGTAAGTCAGCAAAGGGTTCAGTAAATCAGTAAGTGGGTTCAGTATGTCAGAAAATGTATTCAGTAAGTGGGTTCATTAAGTTAGTAATTGAGTTCAGTAATTCAGTAAATAGGCTCAGTAGGTGGGTTCAGTAATTCAGTAAGTGGGTTCAGTAAGTTATTTTATGGGGTTAGTGAGTCAGTAAGTGGGTTCAGGAAGTCAGTAAGTTAGTAAGTGGGTTCAGTAAGTCAGTAAGTGGGTTCAGCAAGTCAGTGAGTGGGTTCAGTAAGTCAGTAAGTGGGTTCAGTAAGTCAGTAAGTGGGTTCAGTAAGTCAGTAAGTGGGTTCAGTAAGTGAGTGAGGTCATTAAGTCAGTAAGTGGGTTCAGTAAGTCAGTTAGTGAGTTCAGTAAGTCAGTAAGTGGGTTCAGTAAGTCAGTAAATTGGTTCAGTAAGTCAGTAAGTGGGTTCAGTAAGTTAGTATATGGGGTTAGTAAGTCAGTAAGTGGGTTCAGTAAGTCAGTAAGTGGGTTCAATAAGTTAGTAAGTGGGTTCAGTAAGTCAGTAAGTGGGTTCAGTAAGTTTGTAAATGGGGTTAGTAAGTCAGTATGTGGGTTCAGTAAGTCAGTAAGTGGGTTCAGTAAGTCAGTAAATGTGTTTAGTAAGTCAGTAAGTGGGTTCAGTAAGTCAGTAAATTGGTTCAGTAGGTCATTACGTGGGTTCAGTAATTTAGTATATGGGGTTAGTAAGTCAGTAAGTGGAGTTAGTAAGTCAGTAAGTGGAGTTAGTAAGTCAGTAAGTG
The DNA here is from genome assembly GCA_032716605.1 of Paralithodes platypus. Taxonomy (NCBI): domain Eukaryota; kingdom Metazoa; phylum Arthropoda; class Malacostraca; order Decapoda; family Lithodidae; genus Paralithodes; species Paralithodes platypus. Next base: position 36,023,176 of record CM064488.1, read on the forward strand.
GAGTTAGTAAGTCAGCAAGTGGAGCTAGTAAGTGGAGTTAATAAGTCAGTAAGTGGGTTCAGTAAGTTATTAAGTGGGTTCGGTAAGTCAGTAAGTGGGTTCAGTAAGTTAGAAAGTGGGTTCAGTAAGTCAGTAAGTGGGTTCAGTAAGTTTGTAAATGGGGTTAGTAAGTCAGTAAGTGGGTTCAGTAAGTCAGTAAGTGGGTTCAGTAGGTTAGTAAGTGGGTTCAGTAAGTCAGTAAATGGGGTTAGTAAGTCAGTAGGTGTGTTCAGTAAGTCAGTAAATGGGTTCAGTAAGTCGAGTTAGTAAGTCAGTAAGTGGGTTCAGTAAGTTAGTAAAGGGGGTTAGTAAGTCAGTAAGTGGGTTCAGTAAGTCAGTAATTGGGTTCAGTAAGTTAGTAAGTGGGTTCAGTAAGTCAGTAAGTGGGGTTAGTAAGTCAGCAAGTGGGTTCAGTAAGTCAGTAGGTGGGTTCAGTAAGTCGATAAGTGGGTTCAGTAAGTCAGTAAGTGGGTTCAGTAAGTCAGTAAGTGGGTTCAGTAAGTTAGTATATGGGGTTAGTAAGTGGGTTCAGTAAGTGGGTTCAGTAAGTGGGGTCAGTAAATCAGTAAGTGGGTTCAGTAAGTCAGTAAATGGGGTTAGTAAGTCAGTACATTTGTGGGTTCAGTAAATCAGTAAAGGGGGTTAGTAAGTCAGTATGTGGGTTCAGTAAGTCAGTATGTGGGGGTCAGTAAGTCAGAATGTGGGTTCAGTAAGTGGGTTCAGTAATAGGGTTCGTAATTCAGTAAGAAGGTTCGTATTTCAGTAAGAGAGAGTTGGTCAGACAGATGCTTCAGTAAGTCGGATAGAGGGTTCAATAAGTCAGTAAAATGGTCCAATCACTCAGTAAGATGGCTCAGTAAGAAAGTAAAAGGGCTCAACAAGTCAATAAGATGGCTAAATCATTCAGTATGCGGATTCAGTTAGTAAGAGGATTCAGTTAGTCAGCAAGAGGATTCAGTAAGGGCGGCAAGTGGGGGCAGGGGGGGTGAGGGGAGCGGGTTAAGTAAATCAGTAAGAGGGTTCAACAAGCCAGTCAGATGGTTCGTAAAGTCAGTGAGAAGCTTGGGGGGGAAGGGGAGGTGGCGGGGAGGGAGCTGTGGCCATGGGGGGGGGGGGTACTAGCTTCTTCGTTCTAATTAATAAGTAAATAATACATCATATTATGCATAACCAACGCTCATTAGGTAAGCAGCCAACAACAAACTACCAATTATATATTACATATATGAATATTATATATGAACAGTCAGAAATACAATGAAAACAAAACATTATATTGCGTGCAAATGTACTGGTACTCGTCGACGCCCTAGCAAGACGCCCGCCTTCTAGCACTTCCGGGCATCATTTATATATCCGGTAATTTTTCCGCAATCCCTTACACCAGTAAAGGCAATGGCTCTGGGTGAACCATGAGCTGCAGCTGATGACAAACTTCCTTACCTATCGCCCGGATATCATCAATTAAATCAACACCCTGCATTAACAAATTGGCTGCCATGCCAATCGGATAACTTCCTTCATTTACCGCACTAACTCATTACCAACCTTATAAATTCCTCTTGTGGTGCCGCCGCCGCCTCGTACGGTCGTCACTGATCAGGTATGTTTCCACCGAACAACCACAGAACCGCGGAGAACGAGATATTTGGAGCACAATAATCACCAACTCAACCATACGTCACGCCGCGCCGGAAGGAAGAACGCAATGGAGGAGGGAGTGTGGAACTGTGGATGGCAGGTGAGGAGGTTGGTAAGAGTCAATAATGCAGAAAACTAATTATCCTTAAATCATCAAATACCCTCATATTCCAGGTCTAACATCGTAAGTCTCAAACTAACTTTTTCTGCCTTAATGTCTCTGTGTATCGTGCAATAGCTCAAACTCCAAGGAAAATAAATAATCAATCAATGAACATGTTTTATAAACACTTTGATATACCCCATGGGATATCAGATTACAGTCACGTGTTTTCAGCACAAGGCTAGAGTGATGCACATATGGGTCCCGTAGCCTATGCTTGTGAATACAAAAGTAACCCGATCAACACGAAATACAAACAAAAAGGCTTACTATTAGAACATTTACATGCAAAATTCATATAATGGTACTTTAGTAAGATAGTACAGAGTATTTTAGAGTGTTATATAGGATGGGCTATATTGGTTTGTTGATTTAGGTGATTATTGATGAAAAACACACGTGGGGTATGAGCGGGGGAGGAGGCACGTTGTTCTATCCTCCTCTCCACACGCCTGCTCCCTCCTCCTCCTCCTTCACTCCTCCTCTCCACACGCCCGCTCCCTCCTCCTTCTCACTTCCCTCCTCCTCCTCCTCCTTTGCAGTCTGGAACTATGCCCGATCAGTGGAAGCTAGCCAACGTAACACCGATATTCAAAAAAGGCAGCAAATCCCTACCCAGTAACTATCGTCCAATTAGCTTAACCTCAGTTGTATGTACAATGCTAGAAACGGTCATACGAGACAGACTCGTAAATCACTTAGAGGAAAATAACATACTTAAAGATACTCAACACGGTTTTTCTTAAAAAAAACGTTCCTGTTTAACAAACCTCTTAGACTTCTTCCACGATATCCTCAACCTCTACGATGAGAGTAAGCTGTAGATATTATATACCTTGATTTTCAAAAGGCCTTTGACAAAGTTCCCCACAAACGTTTACTGCTAAAACTAAAAGCGCATGGAATACAAGACGGTGTGTTGAAATGGATAGAAAATTGGCTCAGCGACAGAAAGCAAAGAGTAGTCATAAATAAGGCATCTAAATGGACCAATTGTAGTAGCGGGGTACCCAGGGATCGGCACTAGGACCAATTCTCTTTCTAATTTACATCAACGACATAGATGAGGGTCTCACCTGTACAATCTCAAAATTTGCTGACGATACAAAAATTGCAAATAGCGTACTCTCAAAAGAACAAGTTGACGATATGCAACACAATCTAGATAAATTGTCATGTTGGGCCAAATTTGGCAAATGAGTTTCAATGCGGATAAATGTAAAGTACTACATATCGGATACCTAAATGAGAAAGCAAACTATTCGATGAATGGCACTCAGCTTAAGAATGTAAACAGAGAAACCGATCTGGGAGTAACAATATCGAGTAACTAAAACCGAGTCAACAATGTTCAGAAGTTGTTAAGAAGGCAAACAAATAATTGGCTTTATAGGCAGGTCATTTGAGCATAAATCCAAGGAAGTTATCCTAACCCTTACAATTCCTTAGTCCCCTCTTCTGGAATACGTCTGGATCTGCGTTAGTTGCCTTATACAAAAAGATATTAGAACAAGCTTCAACGTAGAGTTACCAAAATGATACCTAGCCTAAAGAACAAACCATACGAAGAGCGTCTTAGAGAATTAAATCTATTCCTTTAACCCAGCGCAGATTAAGAGGTGACTTAATTCAAGTGTTCAAAATCATCAAAGGCATCGACAATATGAACTGTAGTAAGTACTTCACTATCGACCAAGCTAATTACACGCGGGGAAACGGTTGCAAAATTATTGGTAAATCTTTTAACTCACACGAATCTAAGAATTTCTTCTTCAATCGAGTTGTCAACTTGTGGAATGGGCTTCCCCGAAACGTTATAGACTGCATCACCGTTGATTCATTTAAACTCCGCCTAGACAAATATCTCGCATCAAACCCGCGACTGACTGCGTTTGTAAATTAATAAATTTATATTATCCCCCCCTCAGTTACTAACCCATCTGTCCCCTACTAACTTCCTAATCCTGCCACGGACATTAGTTCCAGGGCAGTAATTCGCTTTCCAATGTTCCCTTACCCACTCTAAACCACTGTTTGGACACTTGATCCTCAGTGTTTTGGAGGACAAGCAACCTAGAAGGGTCACTAGATCTGTTGTTGCTTGATTTCCTTTGTACTCCTTTGTACTCCTCCTTCCCTCATCCCTCCTTCTCTCCACACGCCCGCTCCCCCTGATTTCTTCTCTTATCTTCTCCTTTCCTCTTCTGTTTCTCCTCCTATTCCTTTTACTTTTCTCTTTTTGCAGTATGTTCAGGAGTCACAGATAATTCTAACAGATAAAATTACTATCACCTTGCTTAGCAGCTTCTTCATAAAGCTGGTATCACAGGAGAGCTTTTATAGTCAACATTCGATGATCAACATTTTTCTGGCAACATTTCCGGAGGATTTTGCACTGGTATCGGACACTAGACTAATGGTAGATGAATTTAGGTGACCGAAATATATTAAATGTTGACCTCCTAAGCTGCCAGACCAGTGTTGAGGAGAAAAGCGCTCGTGTGATACCGGCTTAAGTAACGTAAAATCATCTAACGTGTGAGAGGGATCTGCCTTGTGTGGGCCAATCGGCTTTCTGCAGACTCCCATTGTCTTATGTTCTTATAGTCGGTTCACTGTAAGGAGGAATATTTACTTTTGTACAGTTACTGAGAATTGTAATAATAATAATAATAATAATAATAACAATAATAATAATAATAATAATAATAATAATAATAATTTGTTTTAAACACAATTTTATACATAATAGAACGGGAAGTGGATAAAATTATAACTTGAGAACACTTGAATCCCTCTATATAAAAGTAAATAAGCCCCAATTAAATAATATGTTGTCTATTACTCCCCTCTATCTTGTGTAATCAAAATGTAAAGCTTGCATTACTTTCGTCATTTAATTCATACTTGTATTACATAACTCCCAATTAAATATAATAATAATAATAATATTATAATAATAATAATAATATTATTAATAATATTAAAATAATAATAATACAGATAAAGATAATAAGATTCATTTAAGATCATATCAGCTATGTATTAAAATATACAAAATACCATTTCATTAATATATAGCTTATTTTATCTGAATATCAATCTAAATGAATATAATTGCATAAACGAAATCGCAAGAGTCAACGAACCTTTCTCAGTAGCTGTACGATAGGCAAAATAAGTCGTGTCTCCGCTGTCATTATGTTTTGCTCGCTGTGTGCTGTATTAATGTCTGTTGGATGTTGAATACGGTGTTTAAAGGTAGGAACATGTTTGTGTTATCTCACTCGAAACGAAGTATTAAAGCTTAGATAGCTCTGATACCAATTAAGGATCGAAGTATACTTGGTGCCGCAACATCACTTATTTGGTCAACTGTACAACTGGAATTGACCCTACCAAGAATTCACCTGAGACCTCTGGTGGACGCTTCCGAACTAGCGCCAGAGCTACGACTGTCGACATCAACAATACACAAAACTTAGGATATACACAGTTTATTTCGATTTTTTTTTTTATTCTACATGTCTATATTTTAGATAAAGTGGTAGTGGTGGATAGAGTGGTAGTAGTATATAAAGTGGTAGTGGTGGATACAGTGGTAGTGGTGGATAAAGTGGTAGTGGTGGATAAAGTGGTATTAGTAGATAAAGTGGTAGTTTAAGATAAAGCGGCAGTGTTAGATAAAGTGGTAGTGGTGGTTAAAGTGGTAGTGGTAGATAGAGTGGTATTGGTGGATAAAGTGGTAGTGGTGTATACAGTGGTATTGTTGATAAAGTGGTAGTGGTTGATAAAGTGGTAGTGGTAGATAAAGTGGTAGTGGTGGATAAAGTGGTAGTAGTGGATAAAGTGGTAGTTTTGGATAAAGTGTTAGTGGTGGATAAAGTGGTAGCTGTGGATGAAGTGGTAGTGGTAGACCAAAGTATGTATCAGCTACAGACATTTTGACTAACTGCTTATAATAAAGAATTGTTGAAGGAGAGGAAGCGGCTCGCTTGGTGTAGTGACTAGCGTCTCGGACTTCCACCCAGAAGGCCCGGGTTCGCGCCCACGCTCGGCGCATTAAAGATTTTTCACAAGTACTGAGTCGTTACCATCCCTCATGAGCAAAGGGATGGGGTAGTAGTACAGGACCCTAATGGAAATACGCCTAATCGGCCTTATTGAGCTATACTTAGCTAGCTTAGCATGCGCTAGCTTTAAGAACTATTATTATTATTATTATTATTATTATAAGGGTGGATAGGTCCGCGATGTCGTCAATTTCCCACAATGCACCACGGTAAACTTTGCGTTCAGCGCCTCAATCGGCCACTGTAGGCATTTATTGGTAGGGAGAATTGATTTTAGAAGAAAGAAAATGACGACGGTAGTATATATATATATATATATATATATATATATATATATATATATATATATAAAGTATCCCAGAAATGCACAACACGCTAAAGAAATCACTTCAACGTAATAAGGTAAATGTGTGTGAGTATGTGTGTGTGTGAGTATGTGTGTGTGTGTGTGTGTGTGTGTGCTAGTATTATAAACCTGTACTCCTCCCGCTCCCCCGCCCCCAAACCCCCCCCCCCCCCCCCGATATTGGCCAAGCTAAACTAGGTAAAGCGCGTGTCGATTATAATATCTATAAGAAAGATTAATTACTAAGGGATGACAGGGACTTTCGCCAACCCCCGTGCTTGGCTTAAACTGGATAACGTCAAGATTGCATTGTAACAAAAATAAATACAAAAAATAAATAAATAAGAAAATACAAATAAATAATAAATACATATAATATATAATTATATATATACCAAAATAAATATATAAATACATAAATGTATACATAAAATTAAGTAATATATCAATAAAAACAATACTACAACAACAAAAACAAAACAATAACTACCACTACTAATTGAACTTGAACTACTACTACTACTACTACTACTACTACTACTACTAATACTTGAACTTGAACTTTAACTACTACTTTTTTTTTATTTTTTATTTAATATTTTTCATACATTTCATGTTACTACTACTACCATCACCACCTCCACCATCACCACCACCACTACCATATATTTAACATTGTACACATATTAAATTTCACAAGCATCAGATACTACTATTCTACACCATGCAACTTCAATCCAGTCTCCTTCCTATGCGACCCTCTGCCACTGCTGCCTCGTAGTCTACTTCTGCCACCGTCACTGGTTGTGGTGCAGACCTTCTTGTTCCCCGCAGGCATAGTAGTGCTGATCTGAGCAATGAGAAAGATAGACGGCATCTCATCCAGGCTACGACGTGACTCCTAGGCTGTTGCTTCTTCTCTGCGATGATCTCTGCTAGCCTTGAATAGAAGCACTGGGCCCTGGGTCCCATCCCTCCTGATGTGGTGAAGACTAGTGGGGTAAAGCTGCCATGTTCGACGTGTAAGATCCTTTCTCCATATGTCCTGACCTTCTCTCGTTCGTTCCTCTTGTGTGCAGCCTCCAGAGACAGCTCGCTGTAGCTGTGGGCCATTGGGTCAAATACTCTAATGTCAAAGAACGCTCGCTGTGCATTTGTCCAAAAGCCTCTTGCACTAACGTCCAATCTTGCTTCAGTGGATGTGTTGGCCGTCCTGTGCTGCATGATCTCTCCATCCAAGGGAATGAGTGATGGTTCGCTCACCACATCTCTACACACCTCCCTGAGCATGTTCGCTGTTACATCTCTTACTTCATCGTGCCTGATGCTGATGAATCCTCCTTTCTTACATATCATGGTGTGGTCTGTATCATTGATGGTTCCACAAACACATCGATCAGGCAGTCCTTCAATCGGCCAATCATACCTCAGTGCAATAGCATAATTAAATTCTTGTTTGTTGAGATTGAAGCTTTTTGCCTTGATTGGTAGTGTTGTCAGCCAATTTGAAGCGCCCTTTTCTTGTGCTATTTGTAGTTTTCTTGTTTGTCTCGGGTGAAGTTGTCCCATCAATTGTGCCAGGTCATTTTCTGTGAGTTTTGCCTCTCTGACGTGATGGTCTTTCTGATGTTGTAGATGTCTGCCTGGTCTACTTCACCGTCAGAATCTTGTGCTATGATACGGTCAGTGAGAGATCCTGTTATCTTTATTGAGTTCTGGTATTCCGTTACCGCCCTCTTCACTGGGTCGATGATTCCCATCCCTCCCAACCTAGGAGGCAGTGCGAGCAGCTCCCTCTCTGTATCATTCGGGGTGTGCAACTTTATCCACGCTGGAATGAGTTTGTCTCTGATGGCATCTTCCAGCGGTTGAAGTAATGCGCTCATATTTGGAACGGTTCTCATCAAGTAGGTCCAGCGATGTTTGATCCCATATGTGAATGCCGAATACGCGGCCTGTGGTTCCGTCTTTGCAATATTGGCCAGTTTCTCAATTTCTTTTACCCATTCTCTGACCTTCTCCTCTATGTATTTGTTCTTGAACTCTTCCGTGCCGATCACCGCCCCAAGGTGACGCTGTCCGTCCTTTGTTACTACCACTTCACTACCTCTGAAAGCTTCTACCGCCCTTTCATAATGTTCTGTTTTTACTATTAGTATTGACTTTCTGGCATTTGGATAGTACCCTATTTTTGGTCCTACCTCTGATATTTGCTCCCACCAGTGCTTGAGATTGTTGACTTTTCCCGCTCCAGTGAGATCGTCTGCATAGGCCACCTGCTTTACTTGCGTCGTCTCATGGCTTGTTAAGGTTAGCAACACTGAGACACCTAAGGCGTACATTGCCATTGCTACTGGGTCACCTTGTGTGGTTCCATCCATTGATTTCAGAGGTGTTCCCCTTCGTGTGTTCTGGTTGTTTACTATGAAGAGGTCCGCAGGCTTTTTATAGGTGTTCTCTACATAGGTGGCAAAACTGGGGCATTTTACTTTGATATTATGTATTGCAGTCTTTCTGTTGATGGTGTTAAAGGCGTTTGTTGCATCCACTAGCAGCACAGCTTCACAGTCCACTTGCTCATATATTTTTCTTATGGCATGAATTGCTGCCTCTCCCCCTGCTTGGTGGCCGGCACACACTTGGAGATAACCGGCCGCTGACCACACATCGTCTTTCACCACTTCCATTATGCATTTTCCGATGATTCTTCTCAGCACTTCACCCACTCCTACTGGTCTGCATCCTGGATTCTTGTCTAAAGGTATTAGGCGACAAGCTGTGTAAGCCTCCAAATGTTGACAATTTTGGGTGGTCATCTTTCTTGCAAGAGCTGCCAGAGCCCTACATAAGTCTGTTGCTGCTAGTCCGAAGATTACTCTACTCAGGATTGTCCTCCAGCCGTTTGCATCCAGCCCTGATGGGCCTGCACTGCCTTGTGTCCCTAGAGCCTTTTTCCAAATCATTTCGCCTGTGATTCGTTCGTATATGACAGTGTTCGGTGGTATATAATCACCCTCTAGCCTCTGACTCTCGTGGACACTAGGTTGTGGATGTTTCTCTTTCAACATTTGGATGGTTTCTCTTGTGATAGGCAGCAACCCACAAGCTGCCTCCTTTGTCAGGGACCTTATTGCAGGTGCCACTTTTCCTTGCCTCATCTGGTCGCCGAATCTCCTGGCCTCGTCTTCATTGTTTTTCTTTTTTTGCCGCCGCCTGCCTAGTCTCCCTTGTAATGCTCTGGCTTCATTGAGTAAGTCATCCATCTTGTTCTCATTCCATAATTTCATTCTTCTTGTTAGTGCAGTCACATTTTCGCCTTGATTAGATTTGTGGTGAGTTTTTTGCAAGAAGAGATGTGGAATGCTGAAAATTATCTTGAGAACATACGGGGCTAAAGATGTGTCATAGACATAGTTATAAATGAGCTTTGTCATATCGTTCAGCATGTTGGTGGTGGCACCACATTTTGGAGGGTTGAAAAAGTTGTGTGCAGACCAATATACTATTTCTGAGTACGTTGCATCAATCCAAATTCTAACTTCCTCTTCCCGTAATCCTTTCCAGAGTATGTTTCCACCTCTGCCTGCTTCATTTGGCCCCCTTGGAGGCCTGCCATCCTCTCTTCCGTCTCGGTTGTCGTCTCCCTCTCTTGTGTCTCTTGTTGGCTCCTCATTACTTTCCGCTTCTTGGGGTTCTTCTATCTCTCTTGGGGCCCTTGTGTCCCTTGCTACTCCCCTTATTGTTTCGGGTTCCCTGCCACTCTGACGGCCTCCCTCATCTGCCTCCCGTTGCTCACTCTGGGAATTTGCTGCCGTCTCTCCACTCGTTCCTGTTCTACCTAAAGGGTTCCCTTTATTACAGTTTGTGCAACTTTTATTTCTCTTCACACAACTGCAATGCTCACAGTTGTGTTCATGTTTGGTACATATGCAGCATTTTTTGTAATTTTTTGACCTTTGTGATGGAGCCTCGTCTGAGCTGTCCTCGTCCTCCATCTTATCCTTATCTCATTATTATATCCACATTTCTGTCCGTTCCTCTACTAAGTCCTTAAATAGTAGGTCTAGGATAACTGTAGGCAGGTACACAGGTCCTAACGAATATTCTAGGAAACTATTAAGCAGTGCCTAACTAAGAAGATGATTTGTGTCCAAAAATCAGTATTACTTAGATAATTATAAGTTTACCTTATCATCCGTACATAGCCTGTGTAGCAACACTCAAAAATATTTCGGTATGTCTACATATATTGTTGTACTACAGTGTTTATTTCCTATTAGTAATTGTTTGTCATATTTGATATTCCCCCTGACAGACTGGTGGGATGTATGTGTAAGATTGTTGTGTCTGTATAATTTGTTGTTGCTACGTGACTTACACAAACTAAGTAAACAATTAAACAGGATGACACGATAGAGATAAAGAGCGTGATTGAGAGAGTGAGAGTGAGAGTGTAAAGGGCAGTGATGGAAGGGGTCAGTAAAGTAAGGGAAGAGAGAGAGAGAGTGAGAGAGAGAGAGTGAGGAGGGGGGGGGGGGTTATAGTTTTATTCACTGATGTTGAAAGTGATTAGTTGATCAGTGGAGACTAGAGAGAGAGAGAGAGAGAGAGAGAGAGAGATAATGTCCCTGTGGTTTTGAAGGTGATTAATTTAACACTGGATATGAGGTAGAGAGAGAGGTAGCAGTAGAGGTAGATAGAGCGAGGGCGAGAGTGAGAGTGAGGGGGTCACAGGTCACTGGGTAAGGTAGCAGGTGTGGGGGTGGGGTAGGGTAAGGGGTTAGGGACTGTAGGAGGGGGTGGGGTAAGGGGTAAGGGGGGGTAGGGTAGGGTAGGGTAGGGGAAGGGTAGGGTTGTAGGGTAAGGGGTATGGGAGATATCTAGAGCACACCCAGTAAGTATTCAATATATTCCTCAGATGTTCAGCAATATGTTTGTCTTTTCTGCATCATTGAAATGTAGAATGATTTGGTTCACTTCTCCATGACTCGTATCTCCATGCGCTGGCGTGATGACAGCAGGTGGGTGGGGGAAGGGGGAATGGGGGGGGGGGTTTACCCACGTGTGATGCTGAGTGGTGCTGGAGGTGTTGGTACTGGTTGGTAGAGGTCAAGGGGGTGCGTGGGGGGGTGCGGTTATTGTCCCTGCCACTGTCTGTTCCTTGCCTCACTCTTCAAAATTCCATTTCTTCTTTCACTTGTCGCTTAATTTTGGTTAGATAGATCTCCAGTTTTTCACTCACTATCCAATCACCGTAATTTCCCGTTCACTCTGTTGATTGTATCACAGTTCCATCCCTACCCCTTCCCTCACTAATATGCTGTTCCCCACGGAGAGATAAATCCATACGTCTTCTTCTGACCGACTGTTGACTACTTTAACTACTACTACTACTACTACTACTACTACTACTACTACTACTTGAACTTGAACTACTACTACTACTACTACTAATACTTGAACTTGAACTTTAACTACTACTACTACTACTACTACTTGAACTTGAACTACTACTACTACTGCTACTACTACTACTGATAATAATATAAAACAATTGATAAGCAAAGCAAGTGGTATAGTGACAGTAATATACCTATACATTTTGGTAATCATAGCATACTAAAAGGGTTAATTAATCTACTGTTAATTCTACCGATATTTCTTAGCGTATACAGTTGCGCTAATAAGTCTGTCTAGGCACCAAGTATGTTTTTATCAATAATTAGTATCGGCAATAGCTAAGCTTCATTTCTTCATATCGAGTGAAATATACAAACATGTTCCTACACCTACGTACCCTATTCAACATCTGACAGACATTAATACAGCACATATCAAGCCGAACATAATGACAGCTGGGACATGACTTATTAGCGCGACCGTACATTATCAATCAAAGGGGTATGCTCAATCTCGATGTATGATTTTTAAGTTTAATATAATCGTCTACTATTGCCAGAAAAATAAAGAAATGTTCACCATCGTATATTGAAAGGATATATTTAGAATCAGGAGAGCAATTTGGGTATATTAAATTTAGTACATATTATTTTTGATCAGCTGAAAACGTTTCCTACAATTACTTATACTTAGGCCATGTCACCTGAACCCTTTTTCAGGTCATTTCCTATGATCAAGTTCATAAACGCAATATTTCTGGGCTATTTCTACATTGGTATCGGGAAATAGACTAAAATTAGGATAAGCAAAAATAGACACCTACATTTAATGGCACGAACATTCTTAAAACCAACACAGAAATAGTGCAAAAAGTCTTAAATAAACCTAACTAATGGGGCGAACGTCTTAAAATGATATTATCAACACGAATGGAGCTAAACATGAGGTAGAAGGGGTCAGCCTGGATAACCACAGCCTAGAGCATTAACTTCTAAATATGGCACAATGACGCAAATGGTCACCAAGTAAGGGAGCCCACCTCGCTTGTTTTCTCTTTCTCTCCCTCTCTCTTTGGCTTGTATCCATTCGGCCCCATTCAGCCTACTGTTTTAAGACGTTTACCCCCACCCAGGTGTCAATATTTTCCTGGCGAGCAGTAGCGAGCCAGCATATATACATTTTTGTTTTGACAGCAAGCTAAATTTGTAAATTTTTTGATAGAAAAATTTCTCCAGCGAAGCCGGATTTCTCCAAACAATGAAGGCTTGCTATCGCTCGCCAGGAAGAAATCGACACCTGGATGGGGATGAACGTCTTAAAACAGTTGGCTGAATGGGGCCGAATGGATATAAGCCCGGGAAAGAGAGAAAAGGAGAGAGAGATAAAAAAAAAAAACGGTGACCCCCCTTAAGATCTTGTAAGTCCGTGTCTGCCGTTATTTCATCGTGTTGCCTTCATAATATTACACATTCGGGTTTGTACACATTTACACATAGTCGTAGTTATTCACTCACCCTAAATCTGGTGCGTTCAGTGTATTTAGATTCGTACGACTTGTATTAATATCGGTACAGTAGCAGCTATTTATTCTGTCTTTAAGGAGATTTTGTTTTAAATTTACCCCCTAAACCTCCACGAAAAATATAAATAATTATAAAGCTAAATAATAATAATACAATTAAAAACAATCACCATAAACTCCCCCTCCCCTTTCCAGATAAATGTGTGAATGTTTCGATAATTTTTTTTGGCACGAATGGTCATAACATTCCTATGTTATTGTTATTTTATTCCACAATCAGTTTTAATGGCCTGTATTTGTACTTTTGTCAATGCTAAATACTAAAAACTATTTATAAGTGCCCATGTCAGATAATGACCATTTTGAAATTCGACCTTACAATATTTAAAAACATTGAAGGATGTTCAAAGTATAAGAAAGCCCTGGAAAAAAAAATACGTATAATGTGCATAAATATTATATATATGCACTAATATATAACGAAGAAGAAATTGTCTTACTGCTAAGCAGGCCGATGTTGTGATCCAATTACGATATAGTCCAATATGTTTTGACATAGTGACAGGCAGGCAGACAGTCAGATAGGAAAACAAACACAAATAGATACACAATAAATACAATCAATATACAAGATTTCTAGCGAGGGGTTCACCTAGCCCAAATATCAGAAAGTAGTCTGTCTGTCTGTCTGTCTGTCTGTCTCTCTCTCTCTCTCTCTCTCTCTCTCTCTCTCTCTCTCTCTCTCTCTCTCTCTCTCTCTCTCTCTCTCTCACCCACCACACAAATAACACTTGCTTATACATCAGATTATTAGAGCAAGGGGTGGGGCGTTGATACAGAGAGAGAGAGAGAGAGAGAGAGAGAGAGAGAGAAAGAGAAAGAGAAAGAGAAAGAGAGAGAGAGAGAGAGAGAGAGAGAGAGAGAGAGAGAGAGAGAGAGAGAGAGAGAGAGAGAGAGAGAGAGCATTTGTATCAGCAGCTAAGCCCTTCTCCAATACCAGGCAATTAACTTGAGTAGATATGCATCTCAGGAAACCACTTACGATCAGTGGGAAAGAATGAAAAAGAAAAATGTTCAATAAATTCATGCTTAACAGAGGGGCAGAGAAATATATACAATACATGTTTTGATAATGCTATCCATTGATTTTGATTAGCCTGTTTGAAAGCTTTTCCAATTAGAGATTTATATATAAGGAGATTTATCTTTATTTATGTATATTATGGGACCTTTTCTCACTGGAAATATTAATTATTTGTTAAAATGTATTTGCATCAGTTACTTTTTCATTAATAATTTTATTTTGTCTATGTAATTGTGCCTATTACATATATATATATATATATATATATATATATATATATATATATATATATATATTATATTAGTAATTTACTGTTTCATCGATATTTATTATGTGATTCTTACCGCATTATAATGAAATATAATCTCATGTATTGTTCGTTTAATTCTAACTGATACGTTTTGCATTATTCAGTGTTCTTATGTTTCCCGTTCAGTATAATCACAAGTTCTTATATTATCAGATAATTTAAGTTAACGCGATCGCTACACCTTTTATCAAGCCAATATTTCGAAATCGCAATTAAAAGTAATGGTCTTCATACGGCTTGCCTCGCAGTATGCTAAAAAAAAATAACTCTTTGAAGATTGTGATGCATTTTGACAGTTTATTCTGGCTATCATTAGACTATTTTATAAAATTTAAGAAGGATCTGTGGGCATTATAAGGGTAAAGACTATCTCCATCAACCCTGCGACTTACATAATTATACCCTGCCTAATCTGAAGAAAATGGTCTAATAATAGCCGGCAAATAGAAAAGAAATGCGTATTGGATCTTGAAAAGGATATAATCTCTAATAAGCAGATTTATATGTATCGCCGGTAGCACACGAGCGCTTTTTTTCTAAACATATATCATCAATACTCGCATGGATATATTTATGAGGTCAACTTGTAAATGATCGTGTCACCTAAATTCGGCTATCATCAGTCTAGTTTCCGAAATTCAAAATATCTCAGAAATATTGCCAGACATTTTTTTTTACCATCGAAAAATTGACGATGTACGCTCTCGTGTGATAGCCTCTTAACCCCTTCGGTACCGGCCACGTCTTTTTAATTATATTCTAGCTACATTTAGACGCTGTTGTGCAGTTGAAAAAACGATCTGTGGTAGAAAAAAAAGGGTCAATTGAGATAGTTCGAAGTCTATTAATTGCTCGAGTCTTTTAAACTGAATACAATCGTCTATAACAGTAGCCAGAATAAAGTTAATAATGGACGGCATTGGTACTGAAGGGGTTAATGATCGCTGGGTTTGGCACTTTAGGGGGAATGGTTCGATTTTTCTGGCCCCCCTTCTCCCTCATGTTTAGCCCCATTAGTATTGAGATTTGAAGACGTTCACCCCATTAGTTTGTCGATTTTAAGACTTTTCATCCCATCCCATCAAGACCTATCGCGCCATTTAGGTGTCGACTTTTTTCCTGGCGAGTGATATCGACCCTGAAATTTTAAGAGGTACATTTTTCTACCGAAAACTGTACAAATTTATCTTGAAGGAGGATCTAGGGAGTGGTTTTCTAAGCTTGATGGAGGTAACGAGGAAACTAAGAAATATAGGAATACATTAATTAATAGACCAAGAAAACGGCTCATAAGTCGTCTACATCCGTAAATGCAAAATCCAATATGACTACGAGAAACGACAGTAATTTTGGTTTAATAGCTTTCATAGATTCGCTTTTTTCAGTTTCTCTTTCTCTCTCTCTCTCTCTTCTTTGCTATCCTTTCCCTCCACTGTACCTTACTCTCGGGTTAGCTATCTCTACTGGAATTAAATCCTGACCACCTCGCTGTGATCGTAAGGTCTGTGTGGTCAGTGTGTCTGTGTAAATCTATGTAAATCTCTCTCTCATTATTTTACAGCCTATTAATTTCGCATCATCAGTCGTCCTTACCTTCGCACATTCGCTAAAATAATAAATTTTTCTTTTTTTGAGGATTGCTTCAGACTTGTTCTCCTCCAAACCTGATAATAGCAAGCTTATCAATTCTCGTTTTAAGGGGAGGTACTGGCTTTTTCTGGACCCCCTAGCTCTCCCTCATGCTTAACCCCATTAGGTTTGAGATGCTATGACGTTCGCCCCATTAGTTTATCGATTTTAATACCTTTCGTCCCATTTCTTTATCAATATCAAGACCATTCATGTCATTTAGGTGTCGATATTTTTCCTGGCGAGCGATAGCAAGCCTATAATTTAGGATGAATCGGCCTTCGACCAAGATATTTGTCTATCGAAAAAATGTACACATACACACCCCCACCCCATCCTCGTGCAGCAGAACCCAACATACATCGTGCACATAACATTAACATTCTTCAACTGAACATAGATGGCATCAACACAAAGAAACACGAACTCTCACACTTCATCAAACAACACAACATACACATTGCCATCTTACAAGAAACAAAACTCCGCACAACACAAAAAACACCCACATTTCATAATTACACCACCATCAGACAAGACCGGGCTGTCGGCGGGGGCGGTGGACTCATCACCCTGGTACACAAAGAAATATCATACATAGTAACCAGTGTACAAACCAAATCCCTCCTCCCCCCAAATGATAACACAACAGAAATACAGTCAATTAAAATACGCACTGGCAACAACTCCAACATAACCATCATAAACACATACATCCCTCCCCAAACATCCCCTACAGTACCAAATGAATACAGACCACACTTACAACACATCACAAACACCCCACACACCCCACACATCATCCTGGGTGGTGACTTCAACGCCAAGACGTCGGCCTGGTTTGTCGACAACCCCGACACAGACAGAGGGCTGGTACTACAAAACCAAACCGATAACCTCATCATCCTTAACGACATCCATCAACATACCCATATTCCTCACCAAGCCTTCTATAACCCATCATCTCCAGACATCACCTTTTGCTCCCCAGAACTCGCCCCCACAACATCCTGGAGGGTGGTCAGAACCTTAGGCTCTGACCACCTCCCGATCATTATCACCACCAAAACCAGACTCACCCCAGCTAGCCACAAACACACATACACCAATTATAAAAGAGCTAACTGGGAAGCATTCACAAATGAGACAGAACAACACATCACGACTCTAAACAGTACACCCATCAATAACATCAACAATGCTGTACACATACTCAACAAAACTATCCAAAACGCTGACAAGAAACACATTCCAAGAGGTAACAGAAAAAGACACAACCCCAACTTCACACCAGAAATTCAAGACCTCATCAGACAACGCGACATACTGAAACACTCCCCAGCACCCCCCACACAAGACACCACATAACAAATTCAAGCACCCAACACCCAAACTAACAACAAAATACAAGAACAACAAAAACTAAATTGGAATAACTTCCTACAAACACTTGATCACAAAACAAACCCCCCAAAACTCTACAAAACACTAAACAGCATCATACTTTCCAACAGCAACACAACACAATCACATATGCTGCAATCACACCAACAGACTCTACTCCTTCATGTAAACAACACGCAAACACTCTCATCAATCACTTCTCACATGTCAGCCACCTAAAACCTCACAAAGACGACCGACGTGTCATCCGACGTAAGAGACAATTCCCCACAGACCCTGACTATACACCCTTCACCAATCACCAGACAAAGCATATCATCAACAATCTCAAGCACTCACCCGCCTGTGGCCTAGACAACATAAGCACATACACCTCATACACCTGGGACCACAAGGCATACAAGCACTCACTAACATATCAAATTACAGCTATTCACACAACACAATACCAGACATTTGGAAGCATGGTATCATCATCACATTCCCCAAACCCAACAAAGACCCCACGCTACCCTCCTCGCACCGCCCCATCACACTCCTTTGCTCCCCCTCCAAAGTCATGGAATGCCTAGCATTACAACTAATTACACCTGACCTACCCCTAGCTCCAACACAACATGGCTTTAGGCCACTGCACTCCACAAACACTCTTCTCACAGACCTTACACAAAGAGCTTTCGACGGCAGCAACTCAGCTAGACCACCACACAGATCACTATTAGCCACACTCGACATTAGTAAAGCCTTCGATGCCATCCCCCGCCACAACCTAACAAACAAAATCTACAACACAAACATGCACAACAACACACAAAAAGGTGGCTGGCCAACTTCCTAGCAGGCAGATGTGCACACGTATCTTTTGCCGGTCAGTCATCTAAAATCAGAAACTTTCCAAACGGAGTCCCACAAGGATCCGTCCTATCGCCCGCACTCTTCAATCTGTACATGCACGATATAACTACACCCAATACGCCCCAAATAAACTTAGCCTCCTATGCAGATGACATAACACTCACATGCACACACCATGACCCAACAAGAGCAACAGATCTCCTTCAACCCTATCTCAACACACTACATGGCTGGTGCACTACAAACAGACTTAATCTAGCCCCAGCCAAATCCACCGCAACCCTGCTCACAAGTTAGACAGGAGAACACGAATACATCCCTCAACTCACCATAAACAACACACCTCTAACACATACACACACACACCCATAATCCTAGGAGTAACATATGATACTCATATGACATTCAAACAGCACACCACAAATATTAAAAAGAAACTGACACCCAGACTTAACGCCCTCAGGTCACTTGCTCACACAAATTTGGACACAACAAAGAAACTACCACCACAGTATATAAACAATACATAAGATCAGTGATGGAATACGCAAGCCCAGCCTGGGCTTCTAACCTAGCTGAAACACATCATAAGACCTTACAGACTATTCAAAACAAAGCCCTGAAGATCATTACAGGCTGCACAGCTACTGCACCCACAGATCACCTACATCAAGAAACCAAAATCCTCAAAGTCAAAGACCATCTGGACATGAGAGGCACTCAATTCCTGGCAGCAGCCTCCACGAACCAATACCACCAACTAAACTACATGGCAACACACCCATAGACACCAAGAAATATCAAAACAACACCCAGCACACGGTATCACACACAATTATTGTCCTCTCTCCCTCCCTGCCCACCCCGAACCAAGTTCCAGAAGCACATCCATACTCCTATCTCTCACCGATCCATCCACTCACTCACAGACAACACGCAGCTGCATGCACGACCTCCCGAAATCCATCCTTCCGAATCCTCCCTTCCTCGCGAGGACAGAGTCCACCTGGCCAGGCTGAGATGCGGACACCATCCAGCTCTCCTGAGCTATCAGAAGAGACTGGATGACTCCGTTGTCGACGCCTGCCAGGGATGTAACACAGCACCCCATACCATTAAACACATCATAGAAGACTGCATTTCACACAACCACTTACGCCAACAACACAATCTACACTCAATGAGAGCTCTGTTGGAAAGCCCGATCGTGGCCATGGCCTTTCTCAGGGACTCGGGGCTGTTCGGCCAGGCAGCTTAGGGAACAACAACAACAACAACATATAAAGAAAACAAAATAAGCAAATAACTACTTAAGACCTGTCAAAATATCAGCTTCCCCACCGTTTTTTTTTTTATCTTTATCTCCTTTTCTCTCTTTCCCTGGCTTGTATCCATTCGGCCCCATTCAGCCAACTATTTTAAGACGTTTATCCCCATCCAGGTGTCGATTTATTCCTGGCGAGCGATTGCGAGCCAGCATTGTATGGAGAAATCCGGCTTCGCCGGAGACATTTCTCTATCGAAAAATTTACAAATTTAGCTTGCTGTCAAAAAAAAAATACATATCCTGACTCGCAACCGCTTGCCAGAAAAATATTGACACCTGGATGGGGTAAACGTCTTAAAACAGTAGGTTGAATGGGGCCGAATGGATAAAAGCCAAAGAGAGAGGGAGAGAAAGTGAACAAAAATGAGGTGGGCTCCCTTAACAAGTCACTAGTTTACCTTCCTTCGTGTTGTTCCTTCCTTAACCCCTTCTGTACCGGCGACGTCTTTATCATTTTACTCCAGCTATATTTAGACGATTTTGAGCAGTTTAAGAAGGATCTGTGGTAGTGAAAAGGGTTAAGTGAGATAGTTCCAAGCCTGTTAATTGCTGGAGGCCCTTTTTAAACTGAATAAAATCGTCTAATAGTAGCCGGAATAAAGTTAAAAGAACGACACCGGTACTGAAAGGGTTAAACATTTCATTCCATCGTAAGCTGTCCACCTTTCTTTTATAAGGTTCATTCCTTCCTATCGATTAGTCATTCCACTTCTGTTTTTTTCTACAGTGTTCCATTCCACCGGCCCTTAACCCGTTCAGTACCGGTGAAATAATGTTTCATTATATTTTGGCAACTATTAGACGGTTTTAATCAGCTTGGGAAGGATGTTTACCCGTTCAAAGATTACAGAATATGATATTTAATAGTTTTAGCTGCCATATGGCTCTGTCTCGAGTCGGCCACCTCCCCCCCCCAAATGTTTTATATATATAAATAATGGGGTATGTGCCAAAGTATATATATACATACATAGCCATCATATTTCCTTCGTAAGCTTCATAAAACCGTCTAAATGCAGCTGAAAAAACAAAAACAAAAAAAAACAACGTCACCGGTACTGTAAGGGTTTAATCAGCCCCAACCATCATTCCGTTCCTCTGTTCTGCTGCAACCATCGTTTCGTTCCCCGGTTCCACTTTATCCATCTTTGTGTTCCTCCGTTCCATCGTTCCGCTCCATCTATCGTTTGCATTCCTCCGTTCTAACGTTTCGTTCTGCGTTGCGTTCCTCCGTTCCATTGGTCCACCCCAGGGTTGCATTCCTCGTGCCATCGTTCCGCTCCATCCATTGTCGTGTTCCTCTGTTTCACCGGACCATTCCATTCATCGTTGCGTTCCTCCTATCCACCGTTCCACTCCAGCGTTGCATTACTCGTTCCATCGTTCCGCTCCATCCATCGTAGCGTTCCATCGTAGCGTTCCTCCGTTCCGCTCCGGCCTCCCATCCACTTGTCCCTGTTGATTCGCTGTGTTGATCTTGCATCGATTTCAGCTTTGGGAGTATAGACCTGGCTCGCCTTCTTGGTCGGGTGGGCAATAGGAGTATTTTTTTTTTTTTTTTTTTTGTTAAAGTTTATTTTGATTTCTTGGGTATTGATGGCATGAGAGAGAGAGAGAGAGAGAGAGAGAGAGAGAGAGAGAGAGAGAGAGAGATTTCAATCTACTACTGAGTATTATCGTCTAATGATAGCCGGAATTAAACGAGAAAAACGTCATTGCATACTAAAAGGGTTAAAGGTATACTATTGTCTGTTTATTTCCAGATGACGGTAAACTGCCATGCCCTGGACTTGATTATTCGGTTATTACGAAGATTTTGTAGCGAAATAGGGGGTTAATTATGAAAAAAGTTGTCAGTAATACGACACAGAGGTACAGCAGCTTCCTATTTTGCTTCAGAGTATCGATAAATCAGCTGCACAGGGATTCAATTTACCGCCAGATGAAATTAAACAGAGTATAGTTAAGGCGTTCGTCCGGAGGCCCATTCATTAGCCCCTATCAGCTTTCAAGGACGTAGTGTCACGAAATTTTGGTTAACATTAAACGATTTTCCTCGAGTTTGGAAGGCCCTCGAGGAGTAAAATGGTTATAATATATCTCACTTAACCCTCTTACTCCCACGAGTCCTTCCTTAACTGAATAAAATTGCATGGAGATACGATTACTCGTTTCTTTTCACCGTTTGTTTTTTGTTTTTTTTATTTCAACTACTCCCTCTCGGGCATAGGCTGATAGCCTGCACACTCTACCGCTGTCGAGGTCTTGCTCCAGTCTAGGGAGTGAAACATGCGAAGCTTCACGGCTCGAAGCAACTCCATCTCTGAAGCTGCTCCGCCTCTGTGCTTCACAGTCTCATCCCCCAGGCTCGGACCCTCACTCTCAGCAATTAACTCACTACGCATTGCCCCCCTGTAGCATATTTTTTAATATGGGAATATTCATACAATGCTATTCAATCAGGGAACAATGAGGGTATTTATTTGGCATTCCGGTGTGCTGTGGTAATGCACTGATACTAGGTACAGCACAAATTCCATCCCAATAATATCTTCCCATTGACATATTGGGATTCGAACCCGGGTCCATTGGATTACCAGTCCAGTTGCAAGACCACTCCGCCACACCTCCCCTATGGCTATGATTAGACGATTTTATTCATATTAGGAAGGGTATATGAAAGTCAGAGGGTTAATCGAGATAGTCTATTCTCTTAAAATTCAAACAGATCCTTCCTAAATTGTAGAAAATCGTCAAATGATAACCGGAATAAATTGTCAAAACTCCTATATGATATCGAGGACCAGGACCTGTGTTGTAAGCTGCATTTTATGAAATAACAGAATTGGATGTAGAAAATCGCTTGAGCTATCATCCCAGATGGAGTATTTCTCATGGTCTAGTAGTGAGAGTGTTCGCCTCGTAAGCAAGGGGACTTGGGTTCGAGCCCTGGGCCGGCCTGGTGGTAGCGTCACAAAAACATTTCGTGGGGCGATTTATGCATCTAACGAGGTTAAAGTGTGTCAGTTAAATTGTAAATAGTAATGTAAAGTAATTGTAAACTCGGCAATAATAGTATGGTGCCGTTCAGAGGTTACTTCACTACAGGATCCAAAGAGCAAATATACTGAGATGACCACCGCGGCAAAGCACAGCCTAGCATATACCCCTTAGCTTTACAAACACTGCCTTGGAAGCTTTTAGACTAGGAATCAGACACTCCCTTGCAACCCAATGTCAATATTTACCTCACTTATGACGTCACTATCACTATCCTTATTCAGTGTCACACGAGCGATTTTTCCGGCAATTTTTGATGAGTAAGTTTTTTTTTTCCTAATATTTTCAGGCTCTTGTACATTGGAATCGGAAATTAGGTAGATTATGTTCGGTGGCTGATTTCTGATAAAACTTTAAATTGAAAGAAGCTAACAAAAAATTGCCCATAAATATTGATAGCAAAATCGCTCGTGCGCCACCGCCCTTATGCATTCTTTTCTTTTACAAGGCCGGTGCTTGTCTTCATTATTCCTCTTATGTGGTACGTTCTTCCTGCCTTCCATAATGCATTTGAACGTGTTTACCTTTCTCACCTCTCTCTCTCTCTCTCTCTCTCACACACACACACACACACACTCTCTCAGCCACTCACTTTCTCACACTCATACTCATACTCTCTCTCTATCTATTTACACACACCCACACACTTTATAGGCAGGTCATTTGAGCATAAATCCAAAGACGTTATCCTAACCCTTTACAATTCCTTAGTCCGCCCTCTTCTGGAATACTGCGTTCAATCCTAGTGCCCTTATTACCAAAAAGATATAAACAAGCTAGAACGAGTTCAACGTAGAGTTACCAAAATGATACC
This sequence comes from Paralithodes platypus, assembly GCA_032716605.1. Classification (NCBI taxonomy): domain Eukaryota; kingdom Metazoa; phylum Arthropoda; class Malacostraca; order Decapoda; family Lithodidae; genus Paralithodes; species Paralithodes platypus. Next base: position 36,046,843 of record CM064488.1, read on the forward strand.
TAGTCTAAAGAACAAACCATACGAGGAGCGTCTTAGAGAATTAAATCTATTGCCTTTACCCCAGCGCAGATTAAGAGGCGACTTAATTCAAGTGTTCAAAATCATCAAAGGCATCGACAATATGAACTGTAGTAAGTACTTCACTATCGACCAATCTAATTAGCCTACACGCGGGGAAACGGGTGCAAAATTATTGTTAAATCTTTTAACTTACATGAAGCTAAAAATTTGTTCTTCAATCGAGTTGTCAACTTATGGAATGGGCTTCCCCGAGATGTTATAGACTGCAGCACCGTTGATTCATTTAAACTTCGCCTAGACAAATATCTCGCATCAAACCCGCGACTGACTGCGTTTGTAAATGAATAACTTTATTTTATCCTCCTCTCAATTACTAACCCATCTGTCCCTTACTAACTTCCTAATCCTGCCACGGACATTAGTTCCAGGGCAGTAGTTCCCTTTCCAATGTTCCCTTAACCACTCTAAACCACTGTTTGGACACTTGATCCTCAGTGTTTTGGAGGACAAGCAGCCTAGAAGGGTCACTAGACTGTTGTTGCTTGATTTCCTTTGTAATCCTTTGTACACTCACTCAGCATTCACTCACTTACTCACACACACACACACACACACACACACACACACACACACACACACACACACATTCTATCTCTTTCTTTCTCTCTCTCTCTCACGAACACATTTGCTAGTCAGTTCATCTACTTGATGGGGTAGCTCGCGATTCAGATCTGACTTGTATTGGCCGTCTATCACTCAATATTCAAACAATGTGTGCGTGGGTCCGGCTGGATTGTTTGGAGAGAGAGAGAGAGAGAGAGAGAGAGAGAGAGAGAGAGAGAGAGAGAGAGAGAGAGAAGAGAGGGAGAGATAGTAGAGAGAGAGAGAGAGAGGAGAGAGAGAGAGAGAGAGAGAAGAGAGAGATGAGAGAGAGAGAAGAGAGGGAGAGATAGGAGAGGGAGAGAGAGAGAGAGAGAGAGAGAGAGAGAAAGAGAGAGAGAGAGAGAGAGAGAACAGAGAGAGAGAGAGAGAGAGAGAGAGAGAGAGAGAGGAGAGAGAGAAGGAGGAGAGAGAGAGAGAGAGAGATTGATAGATAGATAGCTAGATAAATAGATATATATTGAGAGAGAGAGAGAGAGAGAGAGAGAGAGAGAGAGAGAGAGAGAGAGAGAGAGAGAGCGAGAGCGAGAGAGAAAACTTTGCAGAAATCGATAGCGCTGCCTTTTTATAACAAATATAGCCGTCACACGAGTATTTTTTCGGCGTTTTAACCCCTTTTGCACAAAGCGATTCTCAGTGTTCATGGCAAGCCCTCCTAGGCGCAGACCGACCTACAGTATATTACTGCACCAAATACATGCTTTTCAGTGGAAACAACCTTATTTTCTTACTGCAGAAAACCAGTGCAGACATACGTTACACAGAACAGAGACACGTTTTCAGTGCAGACAAATTTGCTTTCATTCAGACAGAAAATGTTCTATCATATATATATATTTTCTTTCAGTATAAAATATAACTGTTTTGAATAAAAAAAAATATGTATATATATATTCAGTGCCATTCAGCATATGCACATTTGTCTATAAGCTGAATAGAATAATCTGAGGTACCTAAAAATGTTTATTATATAGGAATTTTGATTCGAAAAAGATGACAATACTTGAGTATGAGTTTCATTTAATGCTTAATCATATTATATAATTTAATGCTAGCCGGGTAAATTAATAAACATATCATACTCAAAATCGAACACACGATATTTAACATTCCTGAAACACGACAAATATTACTTAGGTAATTCCACCAAGCAAAAATAGCATACCCAAATAGTTAAAAGAATGCCAATCATCATAATACCATGCGAGTAATGCCAATCATCATAATACCATGCGAGTAATGTTTGTTTTATCATTGGCGGCAGACGATTATATTTAGTTTAGGAACGCCGTCTCCTGAGGCATGCTGTAAATATTGCAGAGTCAATCTTTTCCCCGTCAGACCTTGAAAAAGAGAGTGTGTGTGTGTGTGGGGGGGGGGGGGAGGTATAAATCGATCTTTATTTGACAGTCTCTCTCTCTCTATATATATATATATATATATATATATATGTATATTTGGTAATCTATCTATCTAGCAATCAATATAAATATATCTAACTATATATCAATCTATCATCTCCGCTAGCTATCTATCTATCCATCTACCTGTCTAACAGTCTGTCTGTCCACATTAATCCATTTCTATAGCAGTGACTATGATAACTTTTTAAATGAATTGAAATGAATTGAACTGAATGAAGGCGTCTGTATACATCTCCATCTATCGTTTCACCTGGTAAATAAAGGGGCAAATATATATACATAAACAAATGGACAAGTAAAACAAAAACAATCAATCTAAATAAATAAATACAAAATAAGTAAATAAACAAATGGACAAGTAAAACAAAAACAATCAATCTAAATAAATAAATACAAAATAAGTAAATATACAAATGGACAAGTAAAACAAAAACAATCAATCTAAATAAATAAATACAAAACAAGTAAATAAACAAATGGACAAGTAAAACAAAAACAATCAATCTAAATAAATAAATACAAAATAAGTAAATAAACAAATGGACAAGTAAAACAAAAATCAATCTAAACTCGATCCCTGAATGAGTGGGAGCGAGATCAAGGCTAGGGGGAGTACAAAGGAGTACAAAGGAAATCAAGCAACAACAGATCTAGTAACCCTTCTAGGTTGCTTGTCCTCCAAAACACTGAGGATCAAGTGTCCAAACAGTGGTTTAGAGTGGGTAAGGGAACATTGGAAAGGGAATTACTGCCCTGGAACTAATGTCCGTGGCAGAGAGAGAGAGAGAGAGAGAGAGAGAGAGAGAGAGAGAGAGAGAGAGAGAGAACAAGAGAGAGAGGAGGGGGGGTTGCTTTGACAGTGCAGATATATTAGTGTATTGAAGAGATTGGCTAGCGAGTGAGATAAATGACGTTTATATCTATCTTAGACAGTCTTATATTCTAGCCTGTTATTCTGGTCTGTTTATATCTATCTATGCATTCGTTAATTCCAATCTGTGACTGTGTTTTTGCTTTTTTGTCATATGCTTATATTTTTCATAATGTATTTTGATACATTTATATCGATGTATCTAATTATCTATCAATCAATCTCTCTCTCTTTCTCTCTATGAGGGCTCTGGGTGCTCTGACAGTCCAAGATATATTTGCCTATTAAAGATATTGGGTTAGGAGTCAGCTAAGTTACGTGTACACAAATCTATGCAGTTATCCATCTATATTTATCTAGGAATGCATGTGCTTGTCACTATGCATATCTATTTCTATTCACCATATAGCGGAAAGGAAATAATATATTGAATCTATATATGCAATTACCTACTAAGGTACACTCGGATACCATAGTCTCTAGCCCACGTATACAAATTCCGGGACTTCACCTATTTCTAGTTATTGAAGCATATCTCTGGAAACGATTTTAAGAATATAATTTGCTATAAATCAACTACAAAATTATATATATACTATTTATTGAAAAGCAAGTTTGATCTGAATTTAAATCCGTATAGATATAATTGCATAGAGAAAAACATAAGGGGACCACGAATTTTCCTGAGTGGGCTAGGTACTATGGTATCCGACTGTACCTTACTTATTGGTTCGCTATCAATATTTAAACCTGGGGGCGGGGGGGGGGGGACACTTATTGCAGGTAGCTTTGCCTTTTGTCTCCCTCATTCACGTACACAAATTCTACATCTTATATTCATGTACAGTCGCGGTCAATAATGCTGATATTTTCGAAGCTGTTTCGGGCTGTATTGAATCTTCGAACTATTTTTAAGGGGAGATGGGTCGTTTTTCTGGTCCTCTTTCTCACTCGTGTTAAGCCCTATTTGTTTTGAGATTATAACACGTTCGGCCCATTAGTTTGGCAATTTAAAAAAAAATCACCGCATTCTGTTGTCAATTTTAAGAACTTTCGTGCCATTTAGGTGTCGATTTTTTCCCTGGCGAGCGACAGCGAGCCTGTAATTTAAAGTGGAACCGACCTTCGGCCGGGACATTATTCTACCGAAAAAATGTACAAATTTATCTTGAAACGGGGTCTAGGGAATGTATATTTTATAGCTTGATGGAGGTCTAGCGAGAAAACGAAAAATAAATTAATAGACAAACACAGACCAAATGAAATATATTCGGGTTGCTTACATTTTACTACTATTAACGCATTTATTATAACACATTCGTCAACAAAATACATCTCGTTAATTTTTGTGTAATAACATTATTCAAATATATCACACTAACTACAGACTAACTAAATCGTGAAATTAATGTTTAAATGCGTTTTTGTAATTACTAAACGAAAAACAAACGTTTGAAAGAATGGACACAAAAAATACCTTTACAGTTTATAAAAAAAAAAAAAAAAAAAAAAATATATATATATATATATATTCCTTCACCTATAAAGTGTTTTAATATTAATATATAATGCAGTGTACGGTATAATCTAGTTTTTCATAGAGGCCGATTTCAGTCACAGTGAATTATATTGAATTGATTTAATCTGGACAGTGAGAGATGTTAATGCTTAGCTTATTTTATGCATTAAGGGGGGATGGTTGGTTTTATCCCTTCTCCCTCATGTTTAGCCCCATTAGTTTTGAAATTTTATAACGTTCTTTCCATTAGCTTGGTGATTTTAAAACCTTTCGACCAATTTCTTTGTTAATAATATGATCTTTAGTTTAGTGCCATTTAGGCGTCGATTTGTGCTTGGCAAGCGATAGCGAGCTTTTAATTTTAGGAGGATCGGCTTTCGGAAGGAACATTTTTCTACCGAAGAATGTACAAATATATTTTGAAGTGGGTCAATTTTTTTTTTAAATCTTGATGGATGTCTAGCGAGGAAAATAATAAATAAATTATATAATTATAGCACAAAATACAGTATATCCTACCCCCTTAAGGGAACGCACCTCGCTTTTTTTTCTCTGTTTCCATCCCCCTCTCCTTTTGGCTATTCATCTATTCGGCCTCCATTCATCCTAATGTTTAAAGACGTTTACAGGTGTAATATATTTTCCTGCGCGAGCGGTAGCGAGATCCAGCCATATCTATATATTTTTTGTTTTGAGAGCAAGCTAAATTTGTACATTTTTCGCGAATAGAAAATATATTCCTTCCCACGAAGCCGGATTTCTCCATACACAATGCTGGTTCGCTATCGCTCGCCAGGAAGAAATTCGAACACCTGGATGAGGGGATAAACGTCTTAATACAGTTAACTGGATGGGGCCGGATGGATACAACCTAGAGAAAGAGAAAAGAAGGAGAGAAAAAAAAGCCGGTGACCCTCGACCACGCCCCTTAAACACACCGACGAATAATATTAACTAGCTAATTTTAGCAAATGTTAAGGGGGGTGTACCGGTTTTTTTTTTCGGCTCTCCTTTTTCTCTCTTTCCATGGCTTGTATCCCATTTGGCTCCATTCAGCCAACTGTTATTTAAGACGTGTTTATCCCCAAAAAAAAAAAAAAAAAAAAAAAAAAAAAAAACACACAAAAAGCAAATAAAAAAAAAAAAAAAAAAACCAGAAAAAGAAACAAACAAAAAAAAAAAAAAAAAAAAAAAAAAAAAAAAAAAGAAAAAGAAAAAAAAAAAAAAAAATAAAAAAAAAAAAAAAAAAAAAAAAAAAAAAAAAAAAACAAGACAAAAAAAAAAAATTCCAGGTTCGATTTGTTCCTGGTGAGAGATTGTGAGCCAGCATTGTATGGAGAAATCAGGCTTCGCCGGAGCCATTTTTCTATCGAAAAATGTAAAAATGTAGCTAGCTTTCCTGTCAAAACAAAAATAAAATGATATATGCTGGCTTCGCTCTACCGCTCACCAGGAAACACCATTGACACCTGTATGGGGATAAACTCTTAGAACAGTAGGGCTGAATATGGCACGAATGGATACAAAGGCCAAAGAGAGAGGGACGAGAAAGATAAAACTAAGTGAGGTGGCGTGGGTCCCTTAAATGTACACTGTACATAATGGCAGTGAATCAAATAAACATATTAACATTAAACAATTTTTGCTACTTTTGCAGGTTGCAAACATATGAATAGAATGTATATGGTAATTTACTAACGATCTCTGTTTCAGTATTATTTCAAGTATTTCATTATTTAGTCAAGTGTCATTTGGGGGGGGTTTTCTTGTAATTGATTGATTAATGTTAAGAACGGGGTGTTACTTAATTGCTTAGACCATTAATTTTTTATGTTTTTCGTTTGTAATGTGCCAATTGTCTACCACATATGCTGTGTCGTATTCTATTTAATCCAAAGCACAAACACACAGTGAGGCAGTACATGAACGAAGGTTGTGCTGGTTGGGGGAGGGGCGTCGACTGACTGGGGACAGAGGTGGCATGGGGGCGGTTTCGTTCGTGGCCACCCCCTTTCGGGGATCACGGCGTCAGGCAATAGATAGATAGATAGAGAAAAACACACTATGTAATGTTGTAAAATTATATTCATATTAAAACTATTTTAATATGAAGATCTATTTTCTCCAATCTTGCATTTATTTGCAAACTGTAAGCTTTCCAGTCGTTGAGGACTCTATAATTTGCATAACCACATTATTTTTTGAATGAGTAAAGGGGGAATGGGTTTTTTTGTTTTTTTTTTTTTTTTTTTTTGTTTTTTCTGGCTTCCCTTCCTTCTCCCACCAATCATATTTTTGACCATTCACCTTTAGTTTTGAGATTTTAAAGAAGACGTGTCGCCCCATTAGGGTTGTCGATTGTAAGACTTTGGCGCCTCATTTAATTGCCAATATTAAGAACCTGTCGTACAAAATTTAGGTGTCGATTTTTTTTTTTTTTTTCCCTGGCGAGGCGATGGAG
>CM064488.1:36053898-36063898 GCA_032716605.1 Paralithodes platypus
GATATCTCACCAAATTGGCTTGGCAATTATAGGACGCTTCACCCCATTCAGGTGTCGACTTCATATTTCTGGGCGAATGATACCGAGCTTGCAATTTAGGGGAATTCGGCCTTCAGCCAGGACAGTTTCCACCAGATTTGTGTTATGTTTAATCTAGCTTGAAGGGGTCCTGGGGGTGGTATATGTATACATATATATATATATATATATATATATATATATATATATATATATATAATTATATAAAGAGAGAGAGAGATAGTCGAAGTCGAAGTAGAAGTCTAGCAGGCAACTAAAGATACATTGATGGAAAATGGCAAAGGCAAACCAAACCGTCCATAACACTTCAACAAACTAATCGCCATCGCCCCCAAAACTTCGGCTGAGCTAGGGTTAAAGGGCTTCCTCTGTGCAGCAATGGCCAGGGGGTTGCAAGCACGACGCCATGGAGCATTTACCACCAACAACTCGGAAATCGTGACAGGAGGCAATTGCAAGCATGCCATTGTCTCCGCTTGCTTGGGGGGGGGGTAGGGGGGGGGGCATGGAAGGGAATAGTAGGCGAAATACGGCTGACGAAGAAGGTGCATGAGGAGGAAAAGGAATACAAAGGAGTACAAAGGAGTACAAAGGAAATCAAGCAACAACAGGTCTAGTGACCCTTCTAGGTTGCTTGTCCTCCAAAACACTGAGGATCAAGTGTCCAAACAGTGGTTTAGAGTGGGTGGTAAGGGACATTGGAAAGGGAACTACTGCACTGCCACTAACGTGGCAGGACTAGGAAGTTAGTAGGGGACATATGGGTTAGTAACTGAGGGGAGGATAAAGTTATTCATTTACAAACGCAGTCAGTCGCGGGTTTGATGCGAGATATTTGTCTAGGCGGAATTTAAATGGATCAACGGTGCTGCAGTCTATAACGTCTCGGGGAAGCCCATTCCACAAGTTGACAACTCGATTGAAGAAGAAATTCTTAGATTCGTGCGAGTTAAAAGATTTACCAATAATTTTGCAACCGTTTCCCCGCGTGTAATTAGATTGGTCGATAGTGAAGTACTTTGAAGTACTTCATATTGTCGATGCCTTTGATGATTTTGAACACTTGAATTAAGTCGCCTCTTAATCTGCGCTGGGTTAAAGGAAATAGATTTAATTCTCTAAGACGCTCTTCGTATGGTTTGTTCTTTAGGCTAGGTATCATTTTGGTAACTCTACGTTGAACTCGTTCTAGCTTGTTTATATCTTTTTGGTAATAAGGGCACCAGGATTGAACGCAGTATCCAGAAGAGGGCGGACTAAGGAATTGTAAAGGGTTAGGATAACTTCTTTGGATTATGCTCAAATGACCTGCTATAAAGCCAATTATTTTGTTTGCCTTCTTAAAAACTTCTGAACATTGTTGACTCGGTTTTAGGTTACTCGATATTGTTACTCCCAGATCAGTTTCTCTGGTTACATTCTTAAGCTGAGTGCCATTCATCGAATAGTTTGCTTTCTCATTTAGGTATCCGACATGTAGTACTTTACATTTATCCGCATTGAAACTCATTGCCAAATTTGGGCCCAACATGACAATTTATCTAGATTGTGTTGCATATCGTCAACTTGTTCTTTTGAGAGTACGCTATTTGCAATTTTTGTATCGTCAGCAAATTTTGGATTGTGCAGGTGAGGACCCTCATCTATGTCGTTGATGTAAATTAGAAAGAGAATTGGTCCTAGTACCGATCCCTGGGGTACCCCGCTACTTACATTGGTCCATTTAGATGCCTTACCGTTTATGACTACCCTTTGCTTTCTGTTGCTGAGCCAATTTTCTATCCATTTCAACACACCGTCTTGTATTCCATGCGCTTTTAGTTTTAGCAGTAAAAAATTTGTGGGGAAGTTTGTCAAAGGCCTTTGAAAATCAAGGTATATAATATCTACAGCTTTATTCTCATCGTAGAGGTTGAGGATATCGTGGAAGAAGTCTAAGAGGTTTGTTAAACAGGACCGTTTTTTACGAAAGCCGTGTTGAGTATCTTTAAGTATGTTATTTTCCTCTAAGTGATTTACGAGTCTGTCTCGTATGACCGTTTCTAGCATGTTACATACAACTGAGGTTAAGCTAATTGGACGATAGTTACTGGGTAGGGATGTGCTGCCTTTTTTGAATATCGGTGTTACGTTGGCTAGCTTCCACTGATCAGGCATAGTTCCAGACTGCAAGGATTTATTGAATAGTAATGTCAGTGGTTTGGAGAGCTCATTCTTAGCTTCCTTTAGAACTCTAGGCGAGATTGTATCAGGTCCTGGCGTTTTATTTACATTGAGTTTATCTAAACAATTCAATACTTCTCTCTCTGTAACGGTGATATTGCTTAGAACATCTGAATTATCAATCTGAATCGGCGATGGTGTAGGGATATCACTGAGGTCTTGATTTTTTGATGCAAACTGATGCAAAGAAGGTATTGAGGGCATTACTCATTTGTACTTCGTCTTTGGTGTATTCTCCTTTTTCATCGACTAACGGTCCAACAGTTGAAGTAACTACTTTTTTCTTTCTGATATAACTATAGAATTCTTTCGGGTTTGTTTTACTTTGATTCGCAATATGTAATATACAGGAGGAGGAGGAGGAGGAACACAAAGGTTACAAGGGAATACGAAGGAATATGAGGGAATACAAAGGTTACAAGGGAATACGAAGGAATATGAGGGAATACAAAGGAATGCAAAGGAATACAGGAGGAGGAGGAAAATGAGGAAGAAGAAGAAGAAGAAGAAGAGGAGGAAGAAGAAGAAGAAGAAGAAGGAAGGAGAAATACGGCTGACGAAGAAGAAGAAGGAATGCAAAGGATACAAAGAATACAAGGAATACAAAGAAATGCAAAGGATTTTCAAACTGCAACAGGCCTATGGGTCCTTACGGGGCAGTTTGAATATCTACACTGCTAAGCTACTAACTACTAGGTAGAGAGTACAAAGGAGAACAAACTGCAACAGACCTATTTGTCCTTACGGGGCAGTTTGGATATCTAACACTATTAATCTATTGACTGCGAGGTAGAGAAAAGGATAGCAAAGAAGGGTCCTCCCCACTCACCAAAGAAGAAGAAGAAGAAGAAGAAGAAGAAGAATTATTTGTCTCTGGAATATTTACCAAGGAGGCTCGTAATCTTGGGAGGGAGTAAAGGGATATTCACCATTGTCACGCCAGCCCCCCCCCCCCCCCAAAGCATGTCTTATAAGGGGAGATTATTTGGGAGATTTTTTTTTTTTTTTTTTTTTCTCGATCCCTTCCTCCCTCATGCTTAGCCACATTGCTTTTGATATGTTAATGCTTTCGCCCCATTAGTTTGGCAATTTTAAGAACTTTCGCCCCATTTTTGTGTAAATTTCAAGACCTTTCGTGTCATTTAGGTGTCGATTTTTATCCTGGCGACCGATAGCGAGCATGTAATTTAATAGGAACCGGCCTAAATAGAGCTAGAATATAATATAACACACGTCACTGGGACTCAAAGGGTTAACCCCACCCTAACCTGAATGAACCTAACCAGAAATAAGGGAGGTTCTTAACTTCTTACGAATATTTATGAGTGGGCTAGAGACTATCCGAGTGTACAAGACGCTATTCCTGCGCTGAAAAAAATCGTCTCTCGTTGGTCAAATAAGAAGAAAACAGGATATCGCTTTTGTGAAGGATATTCTAGTTAGTTTCAATCACCCTTGTTCTGGTATAACACACAAAATAATGACAATCGTAGAGATAGTGTTATACTTCACCTCATACTCTATATATATATATCAACTGTACATTAACTTAATTTTGAAGTCCATTCCTGGTCTCTCTCTCTCTCTCTCTCTCTCTCTCTCTCTCTCTCTCTCTCTCTCTCTCTCTCTCTCTCTCTCTCTCTCTCTCTCTCTCTCTCTCTCTCTCTCTCTCTCTCTCTCTCTCTCTCTCTCTCTCTCTGTGTGTATATCTATGTAGCTCTATGTAGCTCTCCCTCTCGTTGCCCAATCATTTTCAGCCTCCAATAACCTCCCTTGTTCATTATTCTATTGCCAAAGTGTTTCCATTTTCGGGATTCCAGGCAATAGTTTTTTTCCTATTTCGTGTTGGCCAGCACTACTCTACAACCCCTTGTCGTGAAGCCCCGAGTCAGGATTCGAACCCCTCTTGTGAAATCCGGTAATACACTTCTGAATCCGTGCGTGTTCGTTTATGGCATGAAGGGGGGGGGGGGGGGGGGGGTATGGAAAATGGGGGGGGGTGGATGGGAATTACATAGATTTCCATAGATACATTACCCACAGAGACCTTGCGATCCCAGCGAGGTGGTCCGAACTGTAATTCTAGAAGATCAACCCAATAGTATGGGAAGATGAGAGTAAGGGATAGCAGAGAAGAACACAAAGAAGAAAGAGAGAGTTACACAGATACTCAGACCACACAGGTAGAGATTAATGTGGCTCGACCCCATCTATTTGTGAGGGCCCACCAAACAAGGGCTGTATACTCTCTTTCAAATAGGTAGGCCAGACATTTTGAACACTAACATCTGTAACTCAAAAAGGGATGGAGAGAGAGAGAGAGAGAGAGAGAGAGAGAGAGAGAGAGAGAGAGAGAAGAGAGGATGATTTTCTTTTTCTTGCTATACCATTATACATTATTGCCAAGAAGCGCCAAGTCTTTATAATAATCCTACCCTGGTACCGTACATAAGGCAATAAATACAACAGTAATCATACTCGCCTTGCTACGGGCTACTTACTATCTGGATGGCGAGTTTGTGGGGCTACTTATTTTACCTTGGGCTACTTTTTTTTATCTAGGGCTACTTCTTTTTATCTTGGGCTACTTCTTTTATCTTGGGCTACTTTTTTTATCTTGGGCTACTTCTTTTTATCTTGGGCTACTTCTTTTATCTTGGACTACTTCTTTTATCTTGGGCTACTTCTTTTATCTTGGGCTACTTCTTTTATCTAGGGCTACTTCTTTTATCTTGGGCTACTTCTTTTATCTTGGGCTACTTTGGCCCTACTTATTTTGGGTAACTGTGGCTAGTTTTTTGGCTAATTTCGCTCGTGTGCGCCATTTTCGGTGTGAATCTATGGGGCTAGTACGGGTTATTATCTAGATGTTTTGGCCCCAATTCTGTTCCTCATTCATATCAATGATCTCATATCTACCACTCATAATCCAATACATTCCTACGCAGATGACTCAACACTCCACAGTTCCTTCACATTTACCAATTCTTTCACCCAACCCGATCTTATAAATTCAAAAATAAACACTGCAATTTCTCTGAACCAGGACCTTTCTAGAATTGATGGATGGGGACAAAAGAATCTAGTTTCCTTTAATGCACAGAAAACCAAGTACATTCAATTTTCTAACCGACAGAATCTCACTGACTCCCATATATTTTTTAATGATGTAAATATTCCCACTTCCCCTAGTATTGACATTCTCGGTGTAACATTAACTACTAACTTGAGCTGGACACATTATGTTAGAAGCATTGCTAAGAATGCCTCTAAAAAACTGGGACTCCTGTACAGAGTTCGAGAATTCTTCACTGACGAGCATTGGCCGTGAATATAAAAGTCATGTGCGTTCTCAGATGGATTACTGTTCACCTCTGTGGGGTGGAAGTGGAGTGGTTGCATTGAGGCAGTTGGACAAAATTCAAAATAAAGCTATTAGATTAATCAATAACCCTGCAATCACACAGGACCTTCCTACATTATCCATACGAAGAAACGTTGCATCCCTTGCATTATTCTACAGATATTTTCACAGCAATTGTTCCGAGGAACTTGCTTCAATTGTGCCGCCTCTCCACATCTTTCCCCGTAGAACTAGGGCAGCTGAGAGCGCCCATGAATTTACACTTTCTCCTCCACAATGCAGAACTTCTGCTTATCAGAATTCATTTATCCCCAGAGCTACTACTCTTTGGAATTCACTTCCCTCGAATTGCTTTCCACAAACTTACAATCTACAAATGTTTAAATCCAGTTGTTACAAACATTTTATGAATGGAGGATGCCTTTAGGCACCTGGACCTTTTTGTTTTATCTGTGTTTTTCCTTCCTCCGTTCATTGTCTCTTAAAAAAAAAAAAAAAAAAAAAAATTTGCAGGCTGATAGTTTTGCACAAGTGGTCTAGTTTCAGCTACTTATCAATTAATTTGTTTTGGGTGACTATAGATGTGTTACGGTAAGTGAGTTTTGGATATTTGTTGTTCTATATTTGGTTTTGTGGACTATACATAGGACATGCATTTTGTTTTAGGAGGCTACTGTAGATTTCATATTACACTTTCTGCCTGCCTCTTTTTAATATGTTGTCCCTATATACAGTATTTGTTTTCAGTGCACAAGCGTTCTCTTTAATTTCACTTCTGCTATCGTTAGAGGATATTATGTACTTATCATCCTATTGAAATCTCCGAGTACCAGGGGTATTAAATTTACTATGTTAATAACATTCGTGTAGTCGTACTTATACAAGGAATAGCTAGTATCTCAAAGACCTTGCGGTCCATTCTGGGTAGAGATACTAGGTGGAAACAAGCGAGATTGTGGAGTGCATTACATTCATTGGAGAGTGTGCAAATACTAACTACTTTTTTCTTGAATTGTTCTACCGAAGAACTATTTACAATTACAACTTCTTAACATCTGATAAAAGTTGGATTCAGGAAGAACAGATCTCATTAGTGAAAACGTGAAACATATGCCTGTGAGAGAGAGAGAGAGAGAGAGAGAGAGAGAGAGAGAGAGAGAGAGAGAGAGAGAGAGAGAGAGAGAGAGAGAGAGTGATTCATGATAACTTATAATTGTATAAGTGAATCAAACAACTCAATATTTTGAGAGAAAAAGACAATTAGATATATGTGTGTGGGGGAGATTTGTGTGTGCGTCTGTGTGTGTATATATATATATATATATATATATATATATATATATATATATATATATATATATATATATATATATATATATATATATACCCGGTATATATATATATTTTTTTTTTTTTTTTTTTTTTTTTTTTTAGTACAGGGCAGCAGTACACAGCAGTACTCTCATGCAGTTTATTGGGCTTGGACAACGTTTTGCCAATTCTGTTGGCATCATCAGGCGATGCATCTTGGAAGAATACGAGACGCGCCCAACAATAACTTGTCCACCCTGGGCAGTAACTCATGGTCATTTGCAATGTTGGAGACTTGAATACATTGACTGCACTCAATGTATTCAAGTCTCCAACACTGAAAATATATACAGTATATATATATATATATATATATATATATATATATATATATATATATATGTTTTGCCGGGCTATAGTAATTACAGCTCGTGATATGGTTTTTACTTAAATCCAGATATGGACTTATAGACCGTAAATAAACTCAACAGGAACTCCTCGAACACGTTCTTAAGATCACAATAAGTATTCAACTAGGTACTACAGAACTCAATGAATACACACAGGAGAGTTATACACACAAGTTTATTCAAAGGCATAGAAATATATCTTCACTTATAGGCTTGGTTTATATGGATAATTCAGGCTAGAATATTACCTTAATAATTATGGGAATTATAAGGTAAAAGGCGAATGTATAATAGCTGAATAGACCAAGATGAGATCAATAATTATTCAGTGTTGGTAATAAACAAAACAGGAAATATGCAATTAAATAAACACGTGACCAAGAGTATCGACCCTTAAGAGATTTCCACATGAGGGATTTTTTTCTGGACCCCTTTCTCTCTCATGTTTAGCCCCATTGCTTTTTAGATTTTAAGACGCTCGCCCCCTTTAGTTTGGCGATTTTAAGAACTTTCGCCCCATTTCTGTAAATTTTAAGAACTTTCGTGCCATTTAGGTGTCGATTCTTTCCTGGCGAGCGATAGCGAGCCTGTAATTTGAGAGGAACCAGCCTTCGGCCAGGACATTTTTCTACCGAAAAATTTAAAATGTATCTTGAAAGGGGGTCTAGAGGGTGTAATTTTAAGCTTGATGGAGTTCTAGGGAAGAAATTAAATACCTCCCCTTAATATTAATAATGATGCGGGTCGAGTGTCTTACTGAATGAAACGGCAATAAAGATAAATATTAATACTCTCGATATACAAGAGAATGAATGAGTTGAGAGTAAAAACAAATACACAAGCAGTGAGCGAGATGTACTAGGTGGGGCGCGCGCGCTTGAGATAGGTAAATACTCTTCAGGTAAACGCTACCTTTAATCAGCTAGCGTGTCAGGTCAATAACTTTACTGAGGGGTTGGAAAATACAATTCTAGTTTGTGTAAATATGAACTTCTCAGAGATAATACAATGAAACTGGGGGTAAGTTATTGCTTATTTATGTTCACAATTTACTATGTATGTAGCTCAAATTAGGTCATTTATGGTTTGAACTGTATATTCACTTCAATCGAACGCATGCAATAATTACGAACTCGGTCGAGGAATTCAAATGTAAAGTTCTTAATATATATGTAACTGAATTAAGGAAAAATAAATACTAACTGGCTATAAAAGCAAAGTCTAAACAATCAAAGGTGATTAATTAGTAGATGTCTTGGTAACGCTTATAATGGTAATAGCGTAAGGAATTAATCAACAAAATATTAATTATGATAACAGTGACGCACAAGACGAAGTTGTACTATGAAAATGCTCAGAAGGGTATTAACGAGAGATCTGAACGGGTTAACAGTCTTATGAAGAATTCACCTTGACAAGTGGTGTATTCGAGATGATGGAAAATTTAGATAAGAGACTATGCAATGCTAGAATTCCTAGATCATAAGAATCAAAATTATCTACATCAATACTCGCATGAACGATAATACTGGTTCATACAATAATCACAACAACGATTAAGTAATCGTATGAGAAATGGGGGACTTGGAAAGTATAATAACTTGGGTAATGATAGGTTTTACACTGGGATAAATTAAATATGAAATTGGGCGTAGGTTCTAGGTAAGTAGTTATGAATTAAAAAGGGGAATCAAGACACGAAATACACGTCGACTTCAACTTACAACATACATAACAGAATACATATATTAGGAAAATCTGTGAGTGCGTGGCGTGATAAATTAAGGAATACAATTATATAACGTATGCGTAGCACGTTCTAGAGGATATT
Source organism: Paralithodes platypus (assembly GCA_032716605.1). Taxonomy (NCBI): domain Eukaryota; kingdom Metazoa; phylum Arthropoda; class Malacostraca; order Decapoda; family Lithodidae; genus Paralithodes; species Paralithodes platypus. Next base: position 36,063,077 of record CM064488.1, read on the forward strand.
TAAACAGGAGTAATATAGGATCTTGAACACAGGTCTTAGACAAGAATTACTATTAATTTCAGAAGGATTAACAGGTACGCAATTACATGATCCTGGGCACAGATCTGTTTATAATCACACGTTTACACGATTCACATATTTTAACCTAAACCTCGACAACAATAATTACAACTCAAGATATACAGAGACACTTAGGGTAAGTTTGGAGGGTAGTGAGAGAGCAGGGCTGGCCGACGTAGAGCGGAGGTTCTAGGGCAGCACTTCAGGGGGGTAGGGTGACACTCGAACAGTACTTCAGGTTCCAGTCGTCAGAAGGCACCATAGGTTGAGCACTTTCACTTGCAGGGGGCAGGGCTGGGGCAAGCTTTAGCTGTGGTTAGCTATCTTGTGCTTTTCAGGCTGAGTACAGTACCGCAGTGGAGGTTTGCATACTTTCCTCCTAAATCTTTGAAGCAATATCTGACTTAATTATTGACTCTCGTTTATTTAGTCTCGTGGCAATAGGGGTATTGTGAATTCGTTGTGATGGAGTTGTGAGGGTAAATACTAATAGTAGACATGGCTGGGTAATATATATATAGGTGTACTTATATACTAGGTAACATATCTACAGTATATCATATACAATATTTATTTATCCTATTCTGGGAGAAATCTTACTTCTTAGGATTACATCCTCCTCCAGATTCTTAGACATATTGATGTATTGCTGGCCTATTAGTGCTTCTTGTCTGGAGGTTAATGGATCTACCAGACCGGAATAACTGGTACTCCTGCTCAGGTTCATTTATATATATAAGCTTCTGGCCGCTGGTGTTCAAC
>CM064488.1:36068898-36140739 GCA_032716605.1 Paralithodes platypus
GTTATCGTTCAAGAGTGTTGGCCTACTTAGTTGGAACAGGGTATAGTGTTTTCATGTAGGCTAGACCGTGTGTCATATTATGCACACCGACATTATCCAGTGCAGTGCGTGTTTACTAAAGGGATCACCTGACACGCGGCCATAAATAACCGCTACACCCTCGTGCCCACCTCACCCCTTTAAAAGAAACTAATTAACCTATCGTGCAATTAGTCATCACAAATTACTCTAGCCTGAGGTATTAATTAAGTGGGTAGCTGTTTTATATTTGTTTATTTATTTATTTATTTATTTATGTATTATTATTCTATTTTCCAAATTAATGGGCCAAACGTCTTAAAATGTCAAAACTAATGAGGCTAAATCCACTGACACCACCTAACTGACCTTGAATTGCACATTATACACCTCTAAATATATAACGGTACCTCATATAATAATGATAAATAATAAAGCTAACTCTTGTCATTTGTTCGTACATTTTTACGGGCAATTATAGTCTGGCAGCTTTAAAATATTAGGGTCAAGACAATTTAACTACCTAACATAATCTAACTTCAATCTAGTTTCCAATTCCAATGTGAAAGAGCCTCAAAATAATAAGAGACAACTTGCTCATCGAAAATTGCTGTAGCTTATGAAAACACCGTTATGACGTTTTCGATGGTCCATCAGAAATATTCCCACCACATCAATATTATTTAATAATACAGTTTAATATTGCCATCAAAGTACAAAGGATACATAATTATGATATATACATAGATTTATAATTGGCATAGTCTGCTGAGCCGTAGCTCCCTAGCAGACCTTAAGAAAAAAAAAAATTGTGAGCAACACACATGGTTATTTGAAGCCTAAACTTGTCAATCTACTTCATAAAATTAAGAATCTGACATTTCCATTGATAATATATTATACTATATTTAATTATTTATTTATATATATTTTTCTTTTCGTTAGAATAATTATATAAATCTTGGCCTTCCACGCTACCAATGGAATGTAACCTTCCAGCATCCATGGATAGATTATTAACCCATTTTTAATGAAGTAGGCTAACTATCGAATGTAACTATACTCTGTTTCTTTTCAACTGACAATAAATTGCAAGGTTCCCATCAATATTTCTCAGTTATTTTAAAGATTTTGTAGTGATATATGGTGCTAATTATATAAACTTTTTTGTTTTTTTTTGTTTTTTTCTATGTTATTGAGGGAGGCAAAAGGCATAACTACCTATAGCGAGTGCCTCCCCCATAGTTGAAAGAGTGACAGGGCCAAAATCAAGGGACGTTCGAGCCAAAATGCCTGGACACACGGAGTTTGAAGCAATTTAAGTCATAGGAAGAGGGAAAGACTGATTCTGGGAGAGAGTTCCAGAGCTCAGCTGTTGAGTAGAAGAAAGTTTGAGAGTAACGTTTCACTCTTGGGTTGGAGAGTTGCACAGAGTAGGGTGGGATTGAGTTGCAAGACGGGTACCACGTGCCCTACGTAAAGGAGGTGGTATGCACTGGGATAGCTCTGAGGAACACTGATTATTATAGTAGCGATAGAATAGCGAGAGAGATGCAACATTGCGGCGGAGAGAGAGAGATTGCAGAGAGTTGGTGAGTGGACGGGAGTTAATGATACGAAAGGCCTTCCTTTCAACTTTGTCTAGGAGAGCGGTGTGAGAGGAACCTCCCCACACATGTGAACAATACTCAATACAAGGGCGCACTATGCCCCTGTACAGAGCAAGAATCTGTGCAGGGGAAAAGAACCCCCTAAGGCGGTTGAGCACACCCAGCTTCTGGGAGGCTGCCTTAGCAAGACTGGTAATATGGTCCTTCCAAATGAGAGCAGAAGAAAAAGAGACACCAAGAATATTGAGAGAAGATGAAGGGTTGATTTTTATATTGTTAAAGAATAAGGGATAGTCCGCTGGGAGATCCTGACGGGTAGATAGATGGAGAAATTGGGTTTTGGAAGCATTAAAGTTAACAAGGTTTTCTCTGCCCCAATTGGAAATAGTATTTAGATCAGAATTTAAGAGTTCTATGGCTTCATTACGTTTGTCGTTGAGGGATTGCTGGCTGGGGCGTTCTGAAAAACTAATGGAGTAGTGTAAGGTTGAGTCGTCTGTGTATGAATGGATGGGAATTAAGGTACAGTTAAGGAGATCATTTATAAAAATTAGAAAGAGAATAGGAGATAGGACAGAGCCCTGAGGAACACCGGAGTTTATAGGGTGAGGAAGTGAACAATGGCCGTCCACAACCGCGCTATGGAATGGCCGGAAAGGAAATTAGAGACAAAGGCACAGATGGAGGAATAGAAACCGAAGGAGGGTAGTTTAGAAATTAAAGATTTATGCCAGACTCTATCGAAGGCTTTCGATATGTCTAGTGCAATAGAAAAAGTCTCACCGAAGTCCCGAAGGAGGATGACCAAGAGTTAGTAAGATATGAAAGAAGATCACCAGTAGAGCGACCCTTAAGGAAGCCATACTGGCGATCTGAGAGCAGATTATGAGAAGAGAAATGCTTAAGAAATTTGGAAGCAAGAATAGTTTCAAAAACTTTAGAAAGACAAGAGATAAGAGCAATTGGACGATAGTTGGAGGGTTGAGAGCGGTCACCCTTCTTTGGGACAGGTTGAATGTGAGCAAACTTCCAGCATGAAGGGAAGACGTTAGAGGATAGACAGAGACGAAAGAGTTTGCCTAGGCAGGGAGTCAGCACGGAAGCACAGTTTTTGAGAACAACAGGAGGAACACCGTCCGGACCGTACGCCTTATTAGTGTTAAGCCCAGAGAGGGTAGAAAGTACATCTTTAGAAGAGATTAGGATATTAGGCATAAGTAAGAGAGAGGAGGGCAGAGAGGGAGGAATAGCACCGGAATCATCCAAGGTGGAGTTTCTAGCAAAAGTTTGAGCGAAGAGTTTAGCTTTGTCAGAGGAAGAAGTGATGGTTGTGCCATCACTTGGTCTTAGTATGATGCAGGGACATAGTAGTTTCATATTTATTCCATCAAGTATCGAGAAATTATCTGCTAAGGGATTACATTTATCGTCAGCTGAAATGAAACAGAGTATAGTGTCTGTCTATTAACCCCTTCAGGATTATGATGCGCGTCGACAGTATATTTTGATTTATTAGAAGATTTTTTCAGATTAGGAAGAATTTGTGTGAGCTAGAGAGTCTGTTGATTTAGTGTTTTACCCTTTTGATTACTAGAGATCCTTCCTAAATTGTAAACATCGTCTAATGATACCCAAAATATACTGTCAAAATGAGTCATAAACCTAACATTCATATTTATTCACCAGCCCACCAATTAACTTACAAAAGAACCTAATTAATGTAATCAATGAAACTAATGTCTAATACGTGTGGAGAGTGAGCAGAGCGAGTTCTTTGACCTGAATATTGGTTTGAAACAGGGGTGTGTGATGTCCCCGTGGTTGTTTACTGTATATATGGATGGAGTCATGAAAGAAATACTATCAAGAGCAGTGAATGTTGGTGTATCGCTGAAAAGGGAGGGAATTGAGTGGAAGCTACCTATACTGCTGTTTGCGGATGATACAGTTCTGATGAGTGATAATGAATGGGAGTTGCAGGGTCTGATAATATTATTTTTATTAATCTCACCACCACACCCCCAATGAAATTAATTAAAGTATATATGATCCACCGGGATTCGAACCCGGGTTATCACACACATATTTTTGCCACCTTAACCATTACACCACCAGGACGGTTAAAGGTTTATGCACACGCCTACGACTTATTATCCATTCTCGAATACTGGATATTAGTCTAATCATGTTCATATTCCCAACCGCACTATGGTAGCCTACTGTTTAAGTGAGAGGAAAGAATATTCATGGGGCACAGATCATATAGACCGGCCTCTCGAAGAAATATCCTTAAACCTACTAATAATATTATTTTTATTAATCTCACCACCACACCCCCAATGAAATTAATTAAAGTATATATGATCCACCGGATTCGAACCCGAGTTATCACACACATATTTTTGCCACCTTAACCATTACACCACCAGGACGGTTAAAGGTTTATGCACACGCCTACGACTTATTATCCATTCTCGAATACTGGATATTAGTCTAATCATGTTCATATTCCCAACCGCACTATGGTAGCCTACTGTTTAAGTGAGAGGAAAGAATATTCATGGGGCACAGATCATATAGACCGGCCTCTCGAAGAAATATCCTTAAACCTACTAATAATATTATTTTTATTAATCTCACCACCACACCCCCAATGAAATTAAATAAGTGAGTTTGGAACAGTGTGCGAAAAACGGAATTTGAAGGTAAATGCGGGGAAGAGCAAGGTTATGGTCTTCGAAAGGGGTGAAGTCGCAGAGTGTGAGGTGAAGCTGAACGGTCAGGCTATGGAGATCGTCAACTCTTTTAAGTATCTGGGCAGTGTGTTGAGTAAAGATGGGACTATGGATGAAGAAGTGCGGGAGAGGGTACAACTCCTCTCCTCTGAATTCTCAACTTTATGGCTCAAACTTTCCTGTCATTCTCTTACTAAATATTTCTGTGCTGTCTATCTTTCCCCTAACTCTACCAACTTTCCGAAATTCTTTGACTATCTAAACTCTACAGTGGAACACATTCTATCCATTTCTCCTTTCTCAGAAATCTCCATCTTAGGAGATTTCAACGTTCACCACCGCCATTGGCTCTCCTCTCACACTACTGATCCACCTGGTGAACAAGCCTACGTCTTTTCTATCCTAAATGACCTAGAGCAGTTAGTTCAGCAACCCTCCCGTATCCCGGATCGCATCGGAGATCGGCCCAACATTCTTGACTTGTTTCTAACTTCTAACCCTTCTTCTCATACTGTCGATCTTTTCTCTCCTCTGGGCTCCTCCGACCATAAACTTATCTCTGTCACCTGTCCTATCTCTCCAGTACAGCCACCCGATCCTCCTAGCCGGCGGCGCTTGTGGCACTTTGGCGCTGCCGACTGGGAGGCTCTTCGGCAGTACTTCTTTGATTTCCCATGGAATGATTTCTGCTTCCATGGCCGAGGACCCTCGGAGAGTGCTGAACGCATTACCGAGGTAATCCTATCGGGCATGGAAGCATACATTCCATTCTCTTTCTCTCAGACTAATGCTAAAAAATCTTGGTTTACTCACGCCTGTTCTACTGCTGTCCGCAATAAGGAGGAAGCATTCAAACGGTACCGACGCCTTAAAACTCAAGACTCTCATTCTTCATATGATTCTGCCCGGAATCAAGCCAAATCTGTTCTTCGACTTGCCAAACACTCTTTCATCAATAATAAATGCACTGAACTATCCAACTCTAGCTCTTCCCAAGCTTTCTGGCATCTAGCCAAAAACCTCTCCAACAATTTCTCTTCCTCGTCTTTCCCTCCCCTTTCCCACTCTGATGGCACAACCATCACTTCTTCCTCCGACAAAGCTAAACTCTTCGCTCAAACCTTTGCTAGAAACTCCACCTTGGATGATTCCGGTGCTATTCCTCCCTCTCCGCCCTCCTCTCTCTTACTTATGCCTAATATCCTAATTTCTTCTAAAGATGTACTTTCTACCCTCTCTGGGCTTAACACTAATAAGGCGTACGGTCCGGACGGTGTTCCTCCTGTTGTTCTCAAAAACTGTGCTTCCGTGCTGACTCCCTGCCTAGGCAAACTCTTTCGTCTCTGTCTATCCTCTAACGTCTTCCCTTCATGCTGGAAGTTTGCTCACATTCAACCTGTCCCAAAGAAGGGTGACCGCTCTCAACCCTCCAACTATCGTCCAATTGCTCTTATCTCTTGTCTTTCTAAAGTTTTTGAAACTATTCTTGCTTCCAAATTTCTTAAGCATTTCTCTTCTCATAATCTGCTCTCAGATCGCCAGTATGGCTTCCTTAAGGGTCGCTCTACTGGTGATCTTCTTTCATATCTTACTAACTCTTGGTCATCCTCCTTCCGGGACTTCGGTGAGACTTTTTCTATTGCACTAGACATATCGAAAGCCTTCGATAGAGTCTGGCATAAATCTTTAATTTCTAAACTACCCTCCTTCGGTTTCTATCCCTCCATCTGTGCCTTTGTCTCTAATTTCCTTTCCGGCCGTTCCATAGCCGCGGTTGTGGACGGCCATTGTTCACTTCCTCACCCTATAAACTCCGGTGTTCCTCAGGGCTCTGTCCTATCTCCTATTCTCTTTCTAATTTTTATAAATGATCTCCTTAACTGTACCTTAATTCCCATCCATTCATACGCAGACGACTCAACCTTACACTACTCCATTAGTTTTTCAGAACGCCCCAGCCAGCAATCCCTCAACGACAAACGTAATGAAGCCATAGAACTCTTAAATTCTGATCTAAATACTATTTCCAATTGGGGCAGAGAAAACCTTGTTAACTTTAATGCTTCCAAAACCCAATTTCTCCATCTATCTACCCGTCAGGATCTCCCAGCGGACTATCCCTTATTCTTCAACAATACAAAAATCAACCCTTCATCTTCTCTCAATATTCTTGGTGTCTCTTTTTCTTCTGCTCTCATTTGGAAGGACCTTATTACCAGTCTTGCTAAGGCAGCCTCCCAGAAGCTGGGTGTGCTCAACCGCCTTAGGGGGTTCTTTTCCCCTGCACAGATTCTTGCTCTGTACAGGGGCATAGTGCGCCCTTGTATTGAGTATTGTTCACATGTGTGGGGAGGTTCCTCTCACACCGCTCTCCTAGACAAAGTTGAAAGGAAGGCCTTTCGTATCATTAACTCCCGTCCACTCACCAACTCTCTGCAATCTCTCTCTCTCCGCCGCAATGTTGCATCTCTCTCGCTATTCTATCGCTACTATAATAATCAGTGTTCCTCAGAGCTATCCCAGTGCATACCACCTCCTTTACGTAGGGCACGTGGTACCCGTCTTGCAACTCAATCCCACCCCTACTCTGTGCAACTCTCCAACCCAAGAGTGAAACGTTACTCTCAAACTTTCTTCTACTCAACAGCTGAGCTCTGGAACTCTCTCCCAGAATCAGTCTTTCCCTCTTCCTATGACTTAAATTGCTTCAAACTCCGTGTGTCCAGGCATTTTGGCTCGAACGTCCCTTGATTTTGGCCCTGTCACTCTTTCAACTATGGGGGAGGCACTCGCTATAGGCAGTTATGCCTTTTGCCTCCCTCAATCACATAGAAAAAAAAAAAAAAAAAAAACAGGGGAAGAGGGTTGTAGGAACGCTAAAAGCAGTAACAAGAAATAGGGTGGTCTGTATGGAAGTGAAGAAGTCCTTGCATGACAGTGTGGTAATCCCGACACTGACTTACGGAAGCGAAGCATGGACGTTGGTTGAGAGACTCAGACCAAGAGTGAGAGCAGTGGAAATTAATTACTTAAGGAGTGCGTGCGGAGTTACATGGAGGGATAGACAGACTAATGAGGAAGTAAGAAGGAGGTTTGGTGTGGAGGTAGAAGTGCTGGAAAGTGTGAAAAGGAACAACTTGAGATGGTTCGGCCATATGGAACGTATGGAAAGCGAGAGAATGACTAAGAGGGTGTACGAGAGCGAGGTGGAGGGACAGAGAGGGAGAGGTAGACCGAATGAGAGGTGGAAGGATGGAGTGAGGAAGTACATGAACGAAGGCGGTGCTGGTTGGGGGGAGGGGCGTCGACTGACTGGGGACAGAGGTGCATGGGGGCGGTTCGTTCGTGCCCACCCCTTCGGGGATCACGGCGTCAGGCAATTGATAGATAGATAGAGATGAAACTAATGAATATATGTAGTACTCTAAGGACTCGTACCTAGGATACTCACACCTAATTTCGGCTCACTAAGCATTACGGTATCAAGAACACCTAATTGATTTATGGAAGAAAACGAACCTAGAAATATAATATCAGTTGGCTTTTAGAATCATTGCCCTCCCATTAATTTTAACCTTCCAACCCACCTACGGCGTTCCCAGCACAATATGTTCCGTTCACCACAATGCCATGACGTAAACAACCTCTTAAGGGGGTAGTGCCGGTTTTTGTATCCATATATATATTTGTTAATACATATTTTTTTATTTTATCGCTAGACATCCATCAAGCTTTAAAAAAAAAAACCCTACACACCCTTTCAAGATAAATTTGTAAATTTTTCGGTAGAAACATTTCCCGGCTGAAGGCCGGTTCCTCCTAACACTACAGGCTCGCTATCGCTCGCCAGGAAATAATTGACACCTAAATTACACGAAAGGTCTTGATATTGACCAACAAATGGGGCGAAAGGTCTCAAAAACGACAAACTAATGGGGCAAACATCTTAAAATCTCAAAACTAATGGGGCTAAACATGAGGGAGAAGGGAGGTCAGAAAAAAAAATGGCCACTCTCCATTAATTTCAACCTTCCAACCCACCTACGGCGATTCCAGCACAATATTTTCCGTCCACCCCAATGCCATGACGTAAACAACCTATTAATACTGACACAGGCCCTATTTATTGCGCCCGGCCACCGCGGGAATTCAGGGGGGGGGGGGTTTCTGGCCCCCCTAGTCTCTCTCGTGTTTAGCCCCATTAGTTTTGATATTTTAAGACGTTCTCCCCAGGAGTTTGGCGATTGTAAGACCTTTCGCCCCATTTCTTTGTCAATATTAAGACCTTTCGTAAAATCTAGGTGTCGATATTTTTATGTCAAGCAATAGCGTTTTATATCGAGAAGTGTACAAGTTTATCTTGATGAGGGGTCTTCGGGGTGTTATTTTAAGCTCGATGAAGGTCTAGGGTGGAAACAAAAAATATTCAAAGATATAAATATTAAAGCCGATAAATTCGCCCATCCCCCCCCCCCCCCCCCCCCCTTAAGGCGGAAATTACTCTCGAGTAGCGGACGGTGATGGAGAGGGTGAGGTCCTGCATATTAAAGAGAGAGAGAGAGAGAGAGAGAGAGAGAAGGAGAGATTTACATAGATTTATATAGATACCTTGGCCACACAAATCTTACGATCCCTGCGAGGTAGCCAGGACTTAATCCTAGTAAAGATAGCAACCCTAAGAGAGAGAATGAGAAAGTGAAAGGGAAGGATAGCAAAGGTGAACAGAGAGAGAGAGAGAAGGATTAAGGTTAGAGTGTGAGAGAGAGAGAGAAGGATAATTCATGCTGGATATATATGATACCACTTACTAACATTACCTAATTATTTCCACACATTGCCACTGACCACAACTTGACAATATGATTTACAAGATTGCTTCACGGTTGTACGCGGCATTATACTGAACTTATTACACGCCCAAGGATCCAGTCGTCTAATCGCTATCTTTAACCCTGACAGTACCGGCGAAGTCATTTCATATTTTTTTTATTTCAGCTGCGTATTGATGATTTTATGCAGATTTGGAAAGATCTATGGTAGTTTCAAGGATTCATATATATAATCTGCAGCCTTTCTAATTGTTTGTCGTCCTTCCAAAGCTGAATATAATCGTCTAATAGTTGCCAAGATATACTGAAAAGTGCGTCGTATCATCGCGAGTTGTGTTTAGTTTTCATTATATATAATCATAGACTACAGTAGATCTGGACTGGACACGAACATGGAACTTTGCAGTAAGGGACCCAAAATCGGAGAACGAACCCCCAAGTTCGAACCTCGAAACCGCGAATGCTGTATATCACATTTTCGCAGTTTCGAGGTTCGAACTTGGGGGTTCGTTCTCCGATTTTGGGTGCCTTACTGCAAAGTTCCATTTTCGTGTCCAGTCCAGATCTACTGTAGTCTATGTATATATATATATATATATATATATATATATATATATATATATATAAATATATATATATATATATATACTGTATATATATATATATATATGTACCGTATATACTGTATATATATTATATATTGAGAGAGAGAGAGTGAGAGAGTTGAGTGAGAGAAATGTGAGAGAGAGAGAGAGAGAGAGAGAGGCCACCCGTCGTTAAAGGTTTAATGGTATGTCATAAATCGTTTTAAATTGTTGCAGGTGACATCAGAACCCTTTTTCAGAAATTTATGATTCGTAGAGACAGGATATGATCACATTCCACATGTTCAGATTAGTGTTACATAGCTGTGGTATTATAGTATGTGATGAACTGTCAAACACGTATACTCACGAATACGGACACTCCACACACTCTACACACACACTACACACACACACTACACACACACACTCACATAAACTCATACATAAGCACACACGCACGCACACATGCACACACCACTGTTCAGAAGTTGTTAAGAAGGCAAACTAAATAATTGGCTTTATAGGCAGGTCATTTGAGCATAAATCCAAAGACGTTATCCTAACCCTTTACAATTCCTTAGTCCGCCCTCTTCTGGAATACTAAGTTCAATCCTGGTGCCCTTATTACCAAAAAGATATAGACAAGTTAGAACGAGTTCAACGTAGAGTTACCAAAATGATACCTATCCTAAAGAACAAACCATACGAGGAGCGTCTTAGAGAATTAAATATATTTCCTTTAACCCAGCGCAGATTAGGAGGCGATTTAATTCAAGTGTTCAAAATCATCAAAGGCATCGACAATATGAACTGTAGCAAGTACTTCACTATCGACCAATCTAATTACACGCGGGGAAACGGTTGCAAAATTATTGGTTAATCTTTTAACTCACACGAATCTAAGAATTTCTTCTTCAATCGAGTTGTCAACTTGTGGAATGGGCTTCCCCGAGACGTTATAGACTGCAGCACCGTTGATTCATTTAAACTTCGCCTAGACAAATATCGTGCATCAAACCCGCGACTGACTGCGTTTGTAAATGAATAACTATATTTTATCCCCCCCTCAGTTACTAACCCATCTGTCCCCTACTAACTTCCTAATCCTGCCACGGACATTAGTTCCAGGGCAGTAGTTCCCTTTCCAATGTTCCCTTACCCACTCTAAACCACTGTTTGGACACTTGATCCTCAGTGTTTTGGGAGGACAAGCAGCCTAGAAGGGTCACTGTTGTTGCTTGATTTTTCCTTTGTACTTTGTACTCCTTTGTACCACACATGCACACACACACACACACACACATACACCCACATACACACACACGCACGCACGCACGCATACACAAATCACTCGCACAGTTAGAGAGAGAGAGAGAGAGAGAGAGAGAGAGAGAGAGAGAGAGAGAGAGAACCCAAAAAAAGAACAATGAACATTAAAAACCACATACCCGTCCCAACCTCCCACCTTCCCCCTCGTATTCATGAGCTAAAAATTAGTTAAGCAAATTGGGGCATAAGTAGACGCCATTAACTCCGCATAATGGGGCACGAGTACCGGGCGTTTGTAGGGAGAATTGTTAGGCTGAGAGGTGGGGTCAGACTGGCTCTTTTCTGGCATTTGTAGGGAGAATTTCTAGGCTGAAAGGCGGGGTCAGACGGATTCTTTTCTATCGTGTTTACTAGCCAATATCGAAGTATGTACGGTAGCGCTAATAAGTCTCAGCTGTCATTACGTTTGGCTCGCTCTTGCTGTATTATTGTCTGTCAGATGTTGAATAGGGTGGGTAAGTGTAGCACATGTTTGTATATCTCACTTGAAATGAAGAAATACTGTTTAGATATTGCTGATACAAATTATAGAACAAAACATACCTGGTGCCGAGACATCACTTATTAGGCCGACTGTACAGTTGCTCAAATAAGTGATGACGCGGCATCAAGTATATTTCGATCAATAATTGGCATCTGCACTATCTAAGCATAAATTCATCCTTTCGAGTAGATATACAAACATGTTCCTATCTATACACATCCTATTCAACATCTGACAGACATTAATACAGCACATAGCGAGCAAAACGTAAGGAAAGCGGAGACATGACTTATTTGACCAACTGTACAAAGGAGTACTAGTCTATTGACAAGTCAAAATAAAATAAAATATACGCGACCTCGATTACAGAAAGGGTTAACCCATTCAGTAGCGGTGACGTCCTTTTAATCATATGCTGGCAACTATTAGACTTTTATTCAGCTTAGGAAGGATCTGTGGTAGCTAAAAACATAAAGTAAGATAGTCCATAGCCTTGTAATTGCTATACTTCTTTCCTAAGCTGAATAAAATCATAAAATCATAAAATCAATGAAAGTGTGAAAAGGAACAACTTGAGATGGTTCGGCCATATGGAACGTATGGAAAGCGAGATAATGACTAAGAGGGTGTACGAGAGCGAGGTGGAGGGACAGAGAGGGAGATGTAGACCGAATGAGAGGTGGAAGGATGGAGTGAGGAAGTACATGAACGAAGACGGTGCTGGTTGGGGGGAGGGGCGTCGACTGACTGGGGACAGAGGTGCATGGGGGCGGTTCGTTCGTGGCCACCCCTTCGGGGATCACGGCGTCAGGCAATAGATAGATAGATAGATAGAATAAAATCATCTAACAGTTGCCAGAATATAATGAAAGGAACGTTACCGGTACTGAAAGGGTTATTTCGTCACACCATCCCGGAAAAGGTTTATGCAAATTTGGGGTGATTTTGGACTAGGATAGAAGTGCAAGAATGTGAGGAATATATTTTTACGGCACGCGAAATGACTCTATCGTCTATAAAGGATGTCTATAATTTTCCTCCTTAGCTGAGGAAGTTATTTGTGAGGAAGACTTGCGCATATTGACCTTTTTTGTTTTATCTTTGTTTTTCTTTCCTCTATTTATTCTCTTAAGGGGGAGGGAGTTGTTTTTTGTCTGGAGTCCTTCCTTCTCCATGTTTAGCCCATTGGTTTTGGGATCTTAAGACATTCGTTTCATTAGTTTGGCGATTTTAAGACCTTTCACCCTATTTCTTTCTTAATATTCGGACCTTTCGTGCCATTTAGATGTCGATTATCTCCTGGCGAGCAATAGACTATTTCCTGGTGAGCGATAGCGAGCATGTATTCTTGGGATGAATCGGTCTTCGGCCTGCACATTTTCTATCGAAAAATGTACAAATTGATCTCGAAGGGGGGTATAGGAGTTTTTTTTTTTTAAGCATGATGGAGGTCTAGCGAGAAAGTTAAAACAAAATAGATACATTAATGAATAGACCAAAAATTATACTTTAGCCGCTTAAAAGAAATATGAACACAAATAAGTGTGTAGATACATTAATTAATAGGCCAACAAATATGCCCTACCCCCTTAAACCAAGAAAAACAAAAGTGTGGCCAAGTGGTTACGAGACCGAACTAATTATCTGGAGATCCTGGGTTCCATTCTCGCTTCTGTACTTCTTCAGTATCTAGACGTCCTTGTTATACTGCATATAGTCGTCTAAGGGTTAGCCAGAGCACACTGTAATAAGTTATGGATACGAAAGGGTAATTAAAGTGCCCATATAAATATACCCTTATGAAGGTATATTGGCAGTAAAAAAAGAAAAATCGCACATAATGATAGAAAAGTAAAAAAGTACAATCAATATACCCATATATTTATTATATGCATATTCTGTGTATATACTGTATATATATATATATATATATATATATATATATATATATATATATATATATATATATATATATATATATATATATATATATAGATATATTTGTACATTATATATTAACAAGCTAACTCAAGCATTAATGTCAATTATGGAGAATCAAAACATGTTAAAACGGGAAGCTAATGAATAAGAACAGGTAATACTTCCTTACCCGAGAGAGAGAGAGAGAGAGAGAGAGAGAGAGAGAGAGAGAGAGAGAGAGAGAGAGAGAGAGAGAGAGAGAGCTACATAGAGCTACATAGAGCTACATAGATACACAGACCACACAGACCTCAAGGTCCTTACTAGGCAGTCTGGCCTTACAAACTATATATGTATATATGCATATATATATATATATATATACATATATATACATATATATACATACATATATACACCGGTACATACATATATACACCGGTACATACATATACACACCGGTACATACATATACACACATACACACACACACACACATACACACATACATATATATATACAGTATATATATACATACTGTACAGTGCACACACATACACTTACATAAATTTTTTTTTTTTTTTTTCATATCACCCCAGCCCTCTGCAGATAGAGGTCAAGCCTTCCCTTGAAAGCGTTTATTGTGTCGCTCTCCACCACTCTCGCTGGTAGTTTATTCCACTCTTGCCACACTGTAGGTGAAGAAGCTCTTTGTGACATCTAGGTTTGCCTTTTTGGTTTTTAATTTCATTCCATTTCCGCGAGTTTGATTAGTATTGTTTAATGTGAATAGTGCATTTACATCGACTTTGTCGAAACCTTTTAGTATCTTAAAGCACTCAATAAGCTGACCCCTAAACCTCCTCTTTTTTAATGAGAACAGGCTCAATCGTTTAAGTTTTTCTTCATATGGTTTATTTCTTAATGAGGGTATCATCTTCGTCGCTCTACGCTGTACTGACTCGAGTCTTACAATGTCCTTGATCAGATAAGGTGACCAGAACTGCACACCATATTCAAGGTGGGGCCTCACCATACTTTTGAACAGTGGCACTATTACGTGTTCATGTTTATATGTAAATTTTCGTTTAATAAAGCCCAATGCTATGTTTGCCTTATTTGCAGCTGCTATACATTGGTCGGAAGTTTTTAGGTTTTCAGATATTAGTACCCCTAGGTCTTTTACTACCGTTGCGGTTTTTATTTGTTTGCCATTCATTTCGTATTTGTATTTCATATTTCTGCTACCAACCTGCAGCACCTGACATTTATCGACATTGAAGGGCATCTGCCATTTTTTCGACCACTCTGATATTTTGTTTAAATCAGATTGCAATGCATTTCTATCATCTTCGTTCAGGACTGTATTTCCTATTTTTGTATCGTCGGCAAATTTGGAAATGGTGTTGTTTACCCCTACATCAATATCGTTAATGTAAATGAGAAACAGGACCGGTCCAAGGACTGAACCCTGTGGAACTCCACTAGTGACAGGCTCCCACTCCGATTCCACCCCATTTATCACCACTCTCTGTCTTCTGCCTGTAAGCCAATTTTTTATCCAAGAATGAATTTCACCTTTGATACCTATCCTCTCCAGTTTAGCCAATAGTTTTCGGTGAGGCACCTTGTTGAAAGCTTTTTGAAAGTCCAAGAAGATTATATCTAGTGATTTTCGTCATGTCGTTATATGTGAATAGTTTGTTATAAAATTCAATCAAATTTGTTAGGCATGACTTATTTGATCTAAAGCCGTGTTGACTATTTTTGATTAGGTTGTTTGATTCGAGGTAATCTACTATCTTATCTCTAAGGATTTTTTCCATGATTTTTCCTACAATTGAAGTTAGACTAATTGGTCTGTAATTACTCGCTTTGGCCTTGCTACACTTCTTGTATATCGGCGTAATGTTCGCATCTTTCCAATCACTCGGTACAATCCCCTGTAGTAATGATAAGTTAAATAGTTGTGTCAGGGGTTTTGCTATTTCGTCCTTAACATTCTTAATTATTTTCGGGTGGAGCATGTCGGGTCCTGGGGTCTTATTTACATTTAAATTACTCAATTTGCTTTGTACTTCGCTAACACTGATGGTGAAATCTCCTATCACATGAGTTGAGGTGTTATTTTCAAGGGTATGATCGATAATTTCTTCTGTGAAAACTGAGCCAAAATATTTGTTGAGCTGATTTGCCGTGTTTGTGTCACCTGTTATTGTCTGGCCATCTTCTATTAGCGGTCCGATTCCGCTTTTGATCTGTTAATTTTATTTACGTAACTGTAGAATTTTTGGGGGTTTGTGGCACTTTCTCTGGCAATAGTCATTTCGTAATTTTGTTTGTTCGCCCTAATTATTTTTGTCACTTCCCTTCTACTATTTTTGTACAAATTTTTAATTACTTCAGTGTTTGTGTTATTTTTTACAAGTTTGTGGAGTTGATTCCTTTTCCTTATTGCCTTGCCAATGTCTCTACTGTACCAAGGGGGCATACTTGATTTCGTATTACGTTTTGGTTTCATGGGTACAAATTGTTTATGCGCCTCTGTAATTGCAGACTTAAAATTTCCCCATAGTTCATTTACTTCGTTTATATTTATGAGGTTTGAGTGTATGTTTGATAGCGATTCCTTAAGTCCGTCATAATTTGCGTTTTTGAAGTCCGAAACCATTCCTGTTGTTTTTACTGAGGAATATTTGCTTATAACGTTGATTCTTAAGATTTTATGATCGGACGTTGCCAGATGTTCACCTACATCCAGGTTTGATAATAGATTTTCTTGGGTAGTGATTACGAGGTCTAATATATTCCTGTCTCGCGTCGGCTGTTTTACGTGTTGAGTCAAAAAATTGTCCTGGATGAAGCTTGTCATTAGGCGTGACTCAGCATTTTTTCCGGTCGTGGTATTCCAGTCAATTAGGGGGAGGTTATAGTCACCTAGTAAAACTGTTTCGTCGGAATTAAGGGTTTTCTCTAGTATTTCATAAAAAATTGTGTCATCGGCAACAGTTAGTCTCGGTGGTCGGTACGCTGTAGTGATATTTAAGTTCATGTTTTTTGTATTTATTTTGACGCACACTATTTCTGCATTACTTTCGGGGAGAGTCACCTCAACTGGGTTTAAGTAGGTTGCAACGTACATTGCAACCCCCCTCTTTGTTTTCCATTGTTACGGTCTTTATGATTTGTTTTATATGGCTCTATGTGATATTCATGAAGTAGATCTTTATTTTTAAGGTTCAGATGTGTTTCCGTTATACAAATAACGTCAACTTTCTCATTTAATAACAGACATTTGAGTTCATCTATTTTGTTTCTTATTGAGCAGGCATTTATGGATATTATTTTTATATAATTTCTCTCAGCATGCGCTGGATTTGTTTTTCTTATTGGTGGGGATGGGTTTGGGGTTGTGACTTGAAGCCGCGGCGGGTTGTCAAATTCATTCAGTTGGTTGGGTTGGCTTGGATGTTGGGGTTGGGTGGGGTTGTTTAGTTTGTTTTGTGGTTCAGGTAGGTAAATTTTCGCAACTTGTGGGCCATTGGGGTTGACGGTTTCGTTTAAATGGTTGTGATGGACTTGGAAGGGTTGGGCGAGGTTTTTTATTTCTCTTAACTGTGCTGGTGGAGTTTGATTGGGTAGGGTTGTGGGAGGGCTTTTCCGGGGGGAGGGAGGGAGAGAGAGAGAGAGAGAGAGAGAGAGAGAGAGAGAGAGAGAGAGAGAGAGAGAGACTGTACCTACGACAATATAATTGACCGTATCTATATATACAGTAGGTCGCTTAGCCATTATAGTTTTTATATCTTCTATTTATAGGAGCGAAGAGGGTGCCACTAGACAGCTTTTACCGGCAATGTATTTGTTTTCTTTATATACAGTATATATTATTATTATTATTATTATTATTATTATTATTATTTTATTTTTGTATTTTTCTATTTTATTTTTTTCTGACGGCCAAACTTTCCAGTCAACACTTGTGGGATCTTTGGAAATGTTATGGGAAACTAGACTGAGGGTAGATTAATTTAGTGACACCATTCGTATCAAATCTTAACTCATAAACTGTCAGATCTGAGTTGCCGATAATAGTTGAGGGAAAAAGCGGCTTAACTCTCCTCCATTATAAGATAAACTCTTAAAAGTTGGATAATATACCACCCATTATTAAGTATTACGTGGTGGATAACAGACCAATTGAACGATAACCACACTATAAAGTACTAAAATATATTTATTCATTTGATATTATTATGAAATCCTTCCCTAATTTATTACTCATTGCAGAATACACAATGCAATTTAGGGTATGGATCACAAGCAAAAAAAACAAAAAAAAATAACCTAAAACATATAATAATCATAATGAATAAACAATGATGTCACGCACAAAAAGGTTGGAATTGTTATGCGAACTATTATTATACATATTAAAAAAAAGGATACAATGGTTCGAATTATTATGCACATTATTCTTATACATATTATACATACTATATTATATATATTATACATACTATATTATACAATTACTATATTATACATACATATTAATACATGCATATTATACATATATACATTATTATACATACATTATTAAATACATATTATACATACTATACATTCCAGGTTTTCTACACTCTACGTGATCTATTGTATATTCCGCATATGTATTTTTCAGTATTCATTTTGCAAATTGGGTTCATTCTTGGGTGAGAGTACATCGCTCTGAATGGTAATTTTGATGAAGGTTAGATACTGTCAAAATTATGGGCATATTTGTTGGCTGGAATTGAAAGTTAATTCAACCTGTCTGCGAGCCATGTTCTTGTCTAGCTTCTACCCCCCATCTCTCTCTCTCTCTCTCTCTCTCTCTCTCTCTCTCTCTCTCTCTCTCTCTCTCTCTCTCTCTCTCTCATGTGTTTCACGTTTTCACTAATGAGATATGTTATACCTGAATCCAACTTTCCTCAAAAGTTCATAAGTTGTAATTGTAAATAGTTCTTCGGTAGAACAATTCAAGAAAAAAGTAGTTAGCATTTTGCACACGCTCCAATGAATGTAATGCACTCCACAATCTCTCTTGTTTCCACCTAGTATCTCTACCCAGAATGGACTGCAAGGTCTTTGAGATACTAGCTATTCCTTGTTTAAGTACGACTACACGAATGTTATTAACATAGTAAATTTAATACCCCTGGTACTCGGAGATTCCAATAGGATGATAAGTACATATCCTCTAACGATAGCAGAAGTGAAATTAAAGAGAACGCTTGTGCACTGAAAACAAATACTGTATATAGGGACAACATATTAAAAAGAGGCAGGCAGAAAGTGTAATATGAAATCTACAGTAGCCTCCTAAAACAAAATGCATGTCCTATGTATAGTCCACAAAACCAAATTTAAAACACAAAATTAGCCCAAAATCACTTAAAACGTAACACATCTATAGTCACCCAAGACAAATTAATTGATAAGTAGCTGAAAATAGACCACTTGTGCAAAAGTATCGGCATGCAAATAGCCCACACAACTAGATAATAACCCGTACTAGCCCCATAGATTCACACCGAAAATGGCGCACACCAGCGAAATTAGACAAAAAACTAGCCACAGTTACCCAAAATAAGTAAGACCAAAGTAGCCCAAGATAAAAGAAGTACCCCAAATTAAAAGAAGTAGCCCAAGATAAAAAAAAGTAGCCCGAGATAAAAAAAGTATCCCAAGATAAAAAAAGTAGCCCAAGATAAAAAAAAGTATCCCAAGATAAAAAAAAGTAGCCGAAGATAAAAAAAAGTAGCCCCACAAACTCGCCCACCCAGATAGTAAGTAGCCCGTAGCAAGGTGATTATGATTGTTGTAGAATTTATTGCCTTACGTATCAGGGTAGGATATTATAAAGACTTGGTGCTTCTTGGCAATAATGTATAATGGTATAGCAAGAAAATAGAAAATCTTCCATCATCTCTCTCTCTCTCTCTCTCTCTCTCTCTCTCTCTCTCTCTCTCTCTCTCTCTCTCTCTCTCTCACACACTGTTGCTGTACTCTTATCGGGAATCTTGCTTGTGTATTATTTTTAAGGGGGGTCACTGGCTTTATTTCTCTCCTTTTGTCTCTTTCTTTGGCTTGTATTTATTCGGCCCCATTCAGCCTAGTGTTTTAAGACATTTATCCCCATCCAGGTGTCGATTTCTTCCTGGCGAGCGATAGCGAACCAGCATTGTATGGAGAAATAAGGATTCGCCGGATACATTTTTCTATCGAAAAATTTACAAATTTAGCTTGCTGTCAAAACAAAAATATATATATGCTGGCTCGCTACCGCTCGCCAGGAAAATATTGACACCTGGATGGGGATAAACGTCGTAAAACAGTTTGGCTGAATGGGGCCGAATGGATACAAGCCAAAGAGAGAGGGAGGGAAAGGGAAAAAAAGCGAGGTGGGCTCCCTTAATGTGTATACCATTTTTGATACAGTTAATGTTCTATACTGTACACACTTTTCTAACCGTGCACACCAAATGAGTTAACCCCTTCTGTACCGGCGACGTCTTTTTTAATGTCCTTTTAGCTATATTTTTACAATTTCGTGCAGTTTAAGAAGGATCTGTGGTAGTGAAATGAGTTAAGTGTGATAGTTCGAAGCCTGTTAATTGCTGGAGGCCCTTATTAAACTGAATATAATAGTCTAATATTAGCTAGAATAAGATTAAAAAGACGTCGCCGGCACAGAAGGGGTTAACACAACGAATAATATAAATGGCAACTAGTGGCATCAAGACAATTAACCCTTTGAGTACCAGCGACGTTTTCTATATTTTATTCTGGTTATATTTTGACGATATTATGCAGCTTGGGAAGGATCTGTGGTAGTTTAAAGGGTCGGTTGAGACATATTGAAGCCTCATTATTGCTAAGGGCCCTTCCTAAGCTGAATATAATTGTCTAACAGTTGCCACAATCTTATAAAAATGACGTCCCTGGTACTGAATGGGTTAAATGGGTTAAAATGACGTCCCTGGTACTGAATGGGTTAAAGACAGCCATCAATATCAGAAAATGCCTCGCTTTAAAAAATAGTATGTCATGAAGAGCCTTTCTTAAGACAAGTTATAATAATAATAATAATAATAGTTCTTAAAGCTAGCGCATGCTAAGCTAGCTAAGGATAGCTCAATAAGGCCGATTAGGCGTATTTCCATTGGGGTCCTGTACTACTACCCCATCCCTTTGCTCATGAGGGATGGTAACGACTCGGTGCTTGTGAAAAATCTTTAATGCGCCGAGCGTGGGCGCGAACCCGGGCCTTCTGGGTGGAAGTCCGAGACGCTAGTCACTACACCAAGCGAGCCGTTAAGTTGGGGTAGGTCGTGGGTTGACACACTTGTCTACCCACTCGTAAGCGGTCAGTTAAGAGAGGTGACCTGCTTTTTCTTCTCTCCTTCTCTCTTTCTCTGGCTTGTATCCATTCGGCCCCATTCAGCCTACTGTTTTAAGACGTTTATCCCCATCCAAGTGTCAATGTTTTACTGGTGAGCGGTAGCGAGCCAGCATATTTTTTAAATGTTCTTGACAGCAGGCTAAATTTGTACATTTTTCGGTTGAAAAAATTTGTCCGGCGAAGCCGGATTTCTTCATATAATGCTGGCTCGCTATCGCTCACCAGGAAGAAATCGACACCTAGATGGGGATAAACGTCTTAAAATAGTTGGCTGAATGGGGCCGAATGGATACAAGCCAGAGAAAGAGAGAAAAGGAGAAAATTTTAAAAAGCAGGTCATTCCCCTTAATCTCCAATGACCCTTGACAATTGTTTTAAATGCATAGTATGGCATTGACAATTGTTTTAAATGCATAGTATGGTATTGACAATTGTTTTAAATGCATAGTATGGCATTGACAATTGTTTTAAATGCATAGTATGGCATTGGCAATTGTTTTAAATGCATAGTATGGCATTGACAATTGTTTTAAATGCATAGTATGGTATTGACAATTGTTTTAAATGCATAGTAGTATGGCATTGACAATTGTTTTAAATGCATAGTATGGCATTGACAATTGTTTTAAATGCATAGTATGGCATTGACAATTGTTTTAAATGCATAGTATGGCATTGACAATTGTTTTAAATGCATAGTATGGCATTGACAATTGTTTTAAATGCATAGTATGGCATTGACAATTGTTTTAAATGCATAGTATGGCATTGACAATTGTTTTAAATGCATAGTATGGCATTGACAATTGTTTTAAATGCATAGTATGGCATTGACAATTGATAAAAAGACTACACAAATATAACTTCGATATTTGGGGGACAGTGGTTATTTTTGGGGGTATATTTATTTATAATATTATTCATTATATTTTTAGTTTCCTCTCTAGACCTTCATCAAGCTTAAAAAACCACACACCCTAGACCCCCCTTACAAGACAAATGTGTACCTTTTTCGTTAGAATAATGTCCCGGCTGAAGGCGAGTTTATCTTAAAATTACAGGCTCGCTATCGCTCGCCATGACAAAATCGACACCTAAATAGCACGAAAGGTCTTGATATTGATATACAAATGGAACGACAGGTTTTAAAATCGACGAACTAATGGGGTGAACGTCTTAAATTCTGAAAACTAATGGGGCTAAACATGAGGAAGAAGGGGGACCATAAAAACGACCCATCTCCCCTTAAGTAATAACCTCCAGTGTTGTCTAATTCAATATAAGTGTATAACTACAGTATATGATTATATCTTATAATATCAAAGGTAAAAATACATTAGATAGGATGCTGTTTCAACTATAATAGCGGGTTAGAATAATGTATGGATATTAGGTCAAATTATATATAGATGAATGGAAAAACAAATACCTCCCAAAAATACCCAAAAAAACAAATACCCCTCCAAAAATACCCAAAAAAACAAATACCCCCCCCAAAATACCCAAAAAAACAAATACCCCCCAAAAATACCCAAAAAAACAAATACCCCCAAAAATACCCAAAAAAACAAATACCCCACAAAAATACCTCAAAAAACATACCCCCCAAAAATACCCAAAAAAACAAATACCCCCCAAATAAAGGCCTACCCAAAAATACCCCAAAAAAACAAATACCCCAAAAATACCCCAAAAAACAGATACCCCCCAAAATACCCAAAAATACCTCAAAAAAACAAATACCACCCAAAAAACGCTCTGAGTCTTGCTAGGTAGGATGTTAGTTACCTATAATAGCGGGTTAGAATAATTTATGGGTATTATGTCAAATTATATATATAGATGCATAGAAAAAGAAAAATAACCCCCCAAAACAGCTAAGGTGTAACAGCTCTGAGTCTTGCTAGGGAGGATGCAAGTTTATCTATAATATCGGGTTAAGGGGGGTGACCTGCTTTTTGTTATTTCTGTCCTTTTCTCTCTTTCTCTGGCATGTATCCATTCGGCCCCATTCAGCCAACTATTTTAAGACGTTTATCCCCATCTAGGTGTCGATTTCTTACTGGTGAGTGATAGCGAGCCAGCATTATACGATTTCTTACTGGCGAGCGATAGCGAGCCAGCATTATATGAAGAAATCCGGCTTCGCCGGAGACATTTTTCTATCGACAAATTTACAAATTTAGCGTGCTGTCAAATAAAAATAAAAAATATGCTGGCTCGCTACCGCTCACCAGTAAACAAATTGACACCTGGATGGGGATAAATGTCTTAAAACAGTAGGCTGAATGGGGCCAAATGGATACAAGCCAAAGAAAGATAGAAAAGGACAGAACAAAAACAGGTCACCCCCCTTAATTTATTGATGAATATGGTGTCAATTTATATATACAGTAGATGCATAGACAAAATAAGTAGCATCAAGAATGGCTAAAGTTTAATAGTCGTGCTTGGTAGGATGTTAGTTTAGCTGTGAAATTGGTGTATTGATGAATATTATGTTAAATTCAATATAAATTAATTAACAGTAAGTAGCTGCAATATCAGTTAAAATCTAATAGGTCTGAGTCGTGCTTGGTAGGATGTTAGTTTAGCTATAATATCGGGTTAAAGTTATGGAATGATATGATATCAAATTATATAAAGATGTATAGCAAACAGAAATAGCTTCAAGAACAGCTAAAGTATAATAGCTCTTGTCTTGATAGGTAGGATGCTAGTTTAGCTATAATATTGGGCTAGGATTATTTATAACTATGATAGACCCTTCTGGTATACAATAGTTATTATTTATAACAATGATAGACCCTTCTGGTATACAATAGTTATTATTTATAACTATGATAGACCCTTCTGGTATACAATAGTTATTATTTATAACAATGATAGACCCTTCTGGTATACAATAGTTATTATTTATAACTATGATAGACCCTTCTGGTATACAATAGTTATTATTTATAACTATGATAGACCCTTCTGGTATACAATAGTTATTATTTATAACTATGATAGACCCTTCTGGTATACAATAGTTATTATTTATAACTATGATAGACCCTTCTGGTATACAATAGTTATTATTTATAACTATGATAGACCCTTCTGGTATACAATAGTTATTATTTATAACTATGATAGACCCTTCTGGTATACAATAGTTATTATTTAACCTTTCAGTGTTGACCTTGTTTGTTTTTTTTGTTTTTTTTTTACTATAATCTGTCAAGCATTAAACGAGTTTAGTCATCTTAGGAAGGGTATGGAGGAGTTAAATTATTCGAGTTAACTCTTGTAACGGCGACGTCTATTTAATTATATTCTAGCTATAATTAGAGGATTTTAAGCAGTTTAGGAAAAATGTGTAGTAGTAAATAGGGTTTAGTGATATAGTTCGAAGCTTGTTAATTGATGGAGGCCCTTTATAAACTGAACAAAATCGTCTAATAGTATCCAGAAGTAAGTTTAAAACACGTCGTCGGTACAGAAGGGGTTAATTGACCTTTTTTTACACCCCTTGAAATCTAGACGTTCAAAGAATAAAATCGTTCATCTCTCTCTCTCTCTCCCTCTCTCTCTCTCTCTCTCTCTCTCTCTCTCTCTCTCTCTCTCTCTCTCTCTCTCTCTCTCTCTCTCTCTCTCTCTGCTTATATAGGTTTATATCTCTTTTCTTGTGTTTGTGCTTGTGTGTAACCGTGCATGTGGAAACTTTCTTGCTTTCTGTTTGAGTCAGTGTGTGTGAGAGAGAGAGAGAGAGAGAGAGAGAGAGAGAGAGAGAGAGAGAGAGAGAGAGAGAGAGAGAGAGAGAGGTAGAGAGAGAGAGAGAGTGTGTGTGTTAGAGTTAGAGTTTGTTTGATATGTACTTATTGATGTGTGTGTGCAGTGTGGATGTGTGGGTGTATGTGTATGTGTGGGTGTATGACGTGATGTGTGTGTGTGTGTGTGTGTGCAGTGTGGTGAATGTAGTATGTGTAGTGTGTGTATGTATGTTACTCAGTTACTTGTTCGTCAAGGGGAATCCACGCATGTATGTATGTGTGTGTGTGCGGAGTGTGTGATCGTGTGCGGAGTGTGTGATTATGTGAGGAGTGTGTGTATGTGCGTGTGTGTGTCATTAATTACCCATGAATACCAACCAGTCCTTGGAGATCTAATGCCAGTCACTTTACAGAGAGAAAGTGCAGGTAAAACTATTCAGAAAATGTGTGTACTGCAAAAGCAATAAATACAAATGAAATATATATGCACAAAAGAAAAAAAATATATATATACTGTATTATATAACCTTCTTCGAGTTAAGAGTCATATATATATACTGTATTATATATAACCTTCTTCGAGTTAAGAGTCATATATATATACTGTATTATATAACCTTCTTCGAGTTAAGAGTCATATATATATACTGTATTATATAACCTTCTTCGAGTTAAGAGTCATATATATATACTGTATTATATAACCTTCTTCGAGTTAAGAGTCATATATATATACTGTATTATATAACCTTCTTCGAGTTAAGAGTCATATATATATACTGTATTATATAACCTTCTTCGAGTTAAGAGTCATATATATATACTGTATTATATAACCTTCTTCGAGTTAAGAGACATATATATATACTGTATTATATAACCTTCTTCGAGTTAAGAGACATATATATATACTGTATTATATAACCTTCTTCGAGTTAAGAGTCATATATATATACTGTATTATATAACCTTCTTCGAGTTAAGAGACATATATATATACTGTATTATATAACCTTCTTCGAGTTAAGAGTCATATATATATACTGTATTATATAACCTTCTTCGAGTTAAGAGTCATATATACTGTATATACTGTATTATATAACCTTCTTCGAGTTAAGAGTCATATATATATACTGTATTATATAACCTTCTTCGAGTTAAGAGTCATGCGGCCTAAATTATATTACTTTGTTGGCGTTTTTCGAAACGTCCTTATTATACATGTAATATTTATTATTTAGTATATATTATTTAGTATTATTTATTGTTTATATTGTGTATTTATGTCTTATTATTATATAAATATATATTTTTAGTTTAGTTTCCTTCCAAGACCTCCTTCAAGCTTTAAAAACATAATTTCTTCGCCCCATTTCTTTGTCAATATTAAGATCTTTCATGCCATTTAGGTGTCGATTTTTTTCTGACGAGCGATAGCGAGCCTGTAATTTGATAGGAATTGGCCTTCGGCCGGGACATTTTTCTATCGAAAAAAGTATAAATTTATCTTGGAGGGTCTTGTGCAGGTGTTTTTAAGCTTGATGGAGGTCTAAGAAGGAAACTAGAACAAATAATACAAAAATACTTAAATGAGCAAATAAATACGCGCCATCCCCCCTTAAAGAACCAGTATTCTATCCTGTACCAGTAGTGTCGAAAGGTAGTAATGGGCATGGAGATATGTCCGAGAAAAGAGAGGCCAGAGACACCCAGTGGCTCCAAGATGGCGGAGGTTGGCCGATCTCTGTGACCATATAAGGGTCTCTGAGGGATGCACCAGGTAGGGAATGTGAAAGGGCTCTGTAACCGGTGTTGTGCGGTCCGTTTGCTGTCATGGGGTTATAAAGAGAGGGCCTAGAATGAGGCAATTAAGAGTATATGCTTCCGTATATAGATAGATAGATAGATAGATATATCAGTTAATAAATAGATAGATAGAATAATAGATAGATAGATTAATGGATATACCAAACACGAACTAGCCAACTAGAGCGTAAAATATTAAATAAACATTAAAGACAAGATCACTCGGGGTGGCCACTTTTGGAATAGAAAATAACATTGGGTTTAAGAGGGAAGGGTTTATTTTTTGGTCGATTTTGTTCATGTTTGTTTTATCTTATTTTAGTTTCCTCCCTAGACCTCAATCAAACTTAGAACAAACGTCCATTAGATCCCCCTTTGATATTTATTTGTACATTTTTGTAAATAAAATTTCCCGGCCAAAGGCCGGTTTCTCCACAATTACAAGCTCGCTATCGCTTGCCATGACAAAAATCGACACCTAAATGGCACGAAAGGTTTTAATATTGACAAAGGAATGAGGCAAAAGGTCTTCACCAAAATATTCTGTCGTCGCTTGAACGGTGGTATGAATAAAATATTAGAAATAATAACTGATTATTTGGAGAAAGGGTGAGGGATTAGGAAGATGTTTCGAGGATAAATGAGCGGGAATCTTGGGGTTGGTATGATAGAGGGAATCTAGAAATTGAAGTATATATATATATAACCGTGAGACACTGATGGATTTTATCGCCATTTCATTGTGAGGAAAGTAAAACTGGGGCTGATGAAATTAATAAAATATAGGTCACAGGAACGCTTATCCCCTCAAATGTTATCGTCAACACTGGTCTGGTAGCTTATGAGGTAACCTTTTATATCAATCATGTATCACCCAAGTTGATCTATCTTTGGTTTGGTTTCCGATGCTATAGTCTTGTTTTGTTTGTTTCCAGCTGATGGTAAATTGAATCTCTTAGCATCTGATCAATCCATTCTTTATAGAGAAATAAGATACTGCTATGTCTCTGGGGCATAATATTTTTTCGCTACAAAATTTTGGTAATAGCCTAGGCTAATCAGAATGGCGAGAGAGCAATGTACCATTACCTGGGCAAAAACAGACTATAGTTGAAGAAAACCCAAAAATGTTGCCAGAATTTTTGATCTGACAAAACTGACGATAAAAGCTAGTGTGATACCCCCTTTAAGGGAAGATTGGCCGCATTTTTTTGGTCCTCCTTCTTCCTCGTGTTTAGCCCCATTAGTTTTCAGGTTTTAAGACATTCGGTCCATTAGGTTGTCGAGTTTAAGACCTTGCGCCCCATTTCGTTGTCAATATTAAGACCTATCGTGCCATTAGGTGTCGATTTTTCCTGGCGATCGATAGCGAGCCTCTAATTATAAGAGGAACCGGCCTTTTTCTACCGAAAAATGTACACAATTATCTTGAGGGAGAGTCTTCTAGGGGATGTTTTTTCTAAGTTTGAGGGATGTCTAGCGAGGAAACTAGAAAATAAATAAATTAATAGGCCAAAAAAGCAGCCAGTGCCCCCTTCATTCAACCTTGTTTTCAAAGGCCACTTGGGAAATCATAAAACCTCATAATTAGTTTCCAGCTCATTTGAATCCATGACAGAGGAACACGATGCGGAAACTATTATCTATTTTTATAATTGTGAATTTTTGACTTAAAGAGCTTTCGAAATATCGCATAATAACTGTTCAAATTAGGCCATGTCATTTACCGAGATTGAATAAAAAGGAAAAATATGTGAAACGTCTTTTAAGCTTACATCCTTGACTTAATAACGCCGAAGAAGAATGGATAGAAAAAAGGCATCCTGCATTGTCTGAGCTCACATTAGAGAATTCAAGGTTTTTCAAATATTTCTTCACACCCACACACAAATTCAACATCTGACAGACATTATTAAACAGCAGTTCAACTCACACATAATTTCCCTGGCCAGCTTTACTATTCTGTGATTATGCAGATTATTTTGAAAGAATGTAAACTCAAATGTTTCGTATAAAATAAAAAAATTAATAGGCGAAGATAATAATTGAGTGTATCAAATGTTCATACACTAATCTAATATATATGTAATGTGTGTGTGTGTGTGTGTGTGTTTGTGTTTGTGTGTACTTGCATAAATACACAAATATTTACATATGTAACTAGATAGCTTTATTTTTCTCTTCCTCCCTCTCCCTCACACCTTTAAAACTTCTTGGGTCAGTTTCAATAATACTTTCTCTATTTACCAAACGTTTTTCCTCTCTTCATCTCTTTATTACCCCCAACAATAAACGTTTACAACCAAGATGAGTTTTGACGATCTACAATCCACAAGTCTTTCTCCATCGAGCCACTCTCTATTTAACACTGCAATATTAGTGTGCATATTGTAGAAAACATCAAGTGCAATACAAAGGGTAATTATTATCAGGGTATAATATTGCTTTTGTTTAATAATTTGAAATACAATTAGTTTGTTTTCGTGACACATGTATAAATCTTCTGAATGAAAGACAAAATCATGAAATAATCTATAATTATGTTCAAGTTAAGATTCCTAAATGTGTAATGGTTTTGTTGTGTTGTTGTTGTTGTTGTTGTTCCCCAAGCTGCCTGGCCGAACAGCCCCAAGGCCCCGAGCAAGGCCAAGGCCATAACCTAGCGCCCCCACAGAACCCTCCCCGCCGACCACAATAAAGCCTGGGTGACCGAAGCCACTCCATGGCGGGGAGCTGAGGAGGGTGCGGAAACGCTCGGGAAACCAAAGCCCCGCACCCAGGGCCCTGTGCCCCTCAGCAATTATGAAGAGAAAGTTGAGGGGCAAGGGAAAAATGTGACGCTTTGGCTTCCAATCTTGGTAGATTGGGAGGTCAATCCACGTTAGAGACGCCGTCACTTGAGATCTAGAAAATATATAAGTAAAAGGAACAGCCAGAGTAAGCTATGGGTATGGCAGAGATTGCTCAGTTCTCACTCTGATAGACCAGCCCATCACCACATGACTAGAACCCAATCCTCTCAGCATCAGCTAGGAAAGGCCCTAGAAAGCCGCCTTTGGCGGGGGGATAGCTCCCCTATTTCAACCCTTTTCGGGGTTGGGCACCCGCCAATGGTTTTGTTGAAGTACATGTGTTCCATAATTTTGAAATATATTATATAATGTAGTATAATGTTTCAAGTACACTACTGTATATCTGTGTCACTTACTATCTATCTATCTATCTATCTATATACTCAGGCCCAATCCCCACTTTTCGTGATTTTTGTTATTGTTTGGGGGGGGGGGGGGGGGCGACTCAAGACAGAGCCAGAATAGGGACAACACAAAACACAACAGAAAACAATGAACACACGAAAACAAAATACAAATTCACACACACACTCCGTTATTATTGCTAAGGGGAGGTATGCCGTTTTCTCCCCCACGTTTGGCTAACCATTGGTTTTGAGATTTTAACACGTTCGCCCCATCAGTTTGGCGATTTTAAACGTTTTTTCTCTGGCTTTGTCTATTTCATGACCCTTCTTATAAGTTAGGTGTCGTTTGTTTCTTGGCGAGCAATAGCAAGCCTGCAATTTAGGAGGAACCGGCCGATTTTCCTACCGAACAATATAAAAATGTATATCGAAGGGGACCTTGGGGTGTTTTTTAAGTTTGATGAAGGCGTAGGGGGAGGGGGGAAGCTAAAATAATATTAAGTAATTAAATCAATATACAAACAACACCTGCCCCCTTAAATGTTATCTTACTAGCTCTGGGATTGTTTTAACCCCTTGAAGCCCTGACGTGTTTTAGCAGTTTATTTTGGCTACCATTAGACGATTTTATGCATCTTAGGAAGGAAATTTAGGTATTAAAATGGTAAAGGCTATCTCAATCAACCCTCTGACTTCCATATACCCTTCCTAATCTGAATATAATCGTCTAATAATTACCAGATAACAGAACAGAAATGCGTATTGGAGCTTGAAAGGGTTAATTCGCATCAATAATTAACACTGTGTATGATTAAACAGAATGGAGAACCTAAGAATAACATTATTTAAAGTTCAAGTGAAGGTGTTTGTATTCGAATATGTATTAAAAGCCTTCAGCACCATGACGCCTCCTTACCTTTGATTCTGGCTAAAATTAGACAATTGCATGCTGTTTAAGAAGGACCTATGTTGTTCAGAGGGTTTATGGAGATCGTATTTACCCCTATATAGTGCTAGAGGTACCGTAGATTATAAGCTAGAGAACGTCGTCTACTGGTAACCAGAATACGATGAAAATATATGTATAGCAGTGGCGGTGTAAGAGACAAGATATCTTATTGATATATATATATATATATATATATATATATATATATATATATATATATATATATATATATATATATATATAATGTATATATATATAAATATATATATATATATATATATATATTTTTTTTTTTTTTTTTTTTTCTATATTCCAACTTACTTCCTCTCGGGCATAGGCTGAGAGCCTTAACATTCACCGCTTTACAATGAACAGTGAAGCCCGTGAGGTCTTGTTCCAGTCTAGGGAGTGAGACATGTGAAGCACGTAGAGTACAACGAGCACCTGCCATCTTGCCTTCACATGAGGCATGGTGCTCACTCATGGCCCGAAACGACCCCATCTCTGAAGCCACCTCGTTCCCGTACTTCACTGTCTCACCCCATACACTCGGACTCTCACACTTACACACACACAACGCCACCTGTTGAGCAGATAACTCACCATATATATATATATATATATATATACAGTACCGGTATATATGCTCATAATTCCTACATAGGTACAGCATTTATAGTCTGTTTCTTTTCAACTGACGGTAAATTGCAAAGTTCCCATCAAGAAAAATCTTTTAAGTTTTTGTATTGAAATATGGTGCTAATTATATAAACTTGGTCTAAATATGACGCAGAGACATAGTAGTTTCATATTTCCCCATTGACCCCTTCTGTACCAGCGACGTATTTTTACATTATTCTGGCTACAACTAATCGATTTCAATCAACTTAGGTAGGGCCTCCAGCAATCAACTTAGGTAGGGCCTCCAGCAATCAACTTAGGTAGGCCTCCAGCAATCAACTTAGGTAGGGCCTCCAGCAATCAACTTAGGTAGGGCCTCCAGCAATCAACTTAGGTAGGGCCTCCAGCAATTAATATGTTTCGAACTATCTCACTCCACCATTTTCACTATTACAGATACATTCTAAACTGCTCAAAATCGTCTAAATATACATATAATATAATTAAAGAGACGTCACCGGTATAGAAGGGGTTACGTGTCGAGGAATTCAATTTATCGTCTGCTGAAAATAAACGTAGTATAGTGTATTTATCTAGGGACCTGTTGGAACATATTACCTAAAGCCGGTATCACACGAACTCGTTTTCACTCAACATTTATCCTCAACACTGGCTTGGCAGCTTATGAGGTAGATATTTAAAATATTTCGGTTATCTAAATTCATCTACTACCAGTCTAGTTTCCGAAAATCCAGATATTATGCCAGAAAAATGTTAATCATCGAATGTTGACTGTAAGCGGGCTCAGCGTATCTTACAACATTATGCATTACTCTTATCTATTATTTTTATGTGAGCTAACTAAAGATTTTGAATTTGAAATATGAGTGGGTTAGAGACTGAGGTATTGGAGTGTACTGGTTTAAGGGGGATGGGACGGTTTTGTTGGCCCCCCTTTTCCTTCGTCTTTAGCTCCAGTTGTTTTTAGTATTTAAGACGTTTGGCCCATTAGTTTGGCGATTTTATAACTTTACTTTGTCAATAATAAGACCTTTCGTGCCATTTAGGTGTCGAGCCTGTAATTTTATGAGTAATCGGCCTTCGGCCGGGACATTTTTCTACCGAAAAATGTACAAATTTATCTTGAAGGGGGTCTACGGGGTGTTTCTTTCAGCTTGTTGGAGGTATAGGGAGGAAATTAAATGATAAAGAAAACAAATTAAACAATAAGCAAATAAATACGTCCATCTGCCCTTATTGCGCATTAACTCTAATAATGCGTCGCACTATATACCCGCAGAGTAACAAGCCACATAATTATAGAGCCAGTGTGGTTATGCTCATACAGACAGGTACTATGTACGGTCGCCGACGAGAGTTACTGGACTGTCTATTAAGGGGGCCCACCTCGCTTCTTTTTTTTTCTCTTTCTCTCCCTCTCCCTTTGGCTTGTATCCATTCAGCCCCATTCTGCTTACTGTTTTAAGACGTTTACCCCCATCCATGTGTCAATATCTTCCTTTCGAGTGGTAGCGAGCCAGCATATATATATTTTTGTTTTGACAGCAAGCTAAATTTGTACATTTTTCGATAGAAAAATGTCTCCGACGAAGCTGGATTTCTCCATACAATGTTGGCTGGCTATCGCTCGCCAGGAAGAAATAGACAGCTGGATGGGAATAAACGTCTTAAAACAGTTTGCTGAATGGGGCCGAATGGATATAAGCCAGGGAAAGAGAAAAAAGGAGAGAAAGATAAAAAAAGGAGAGAAAGATCAAATAAGCCGGTGACCCCCGTTAAGCTGCCTGAGCCACGATGGTCATAGTATTGGGATTCACTAGACTCGGTTTCATTTCAGCTGGCGGTAAATTGAATCTCTAACCAATTGCTTTCTCGATAACTAACGGAAAAATATGAAACTTACTATGTCTCTGCTTCATGTTAGTGCCAATTTTTCATAATTAACAACATATTTTGCTACAAATCCTGCATATTAGCGGAGTAATCCTGCATATTAGCGGAGAAATCCTGCATATTAGCGGAGTAATCCTGCATATAAGCGGAGTAATCCTGCATATTAGCGGAGTAATCCTGCATATTAGCGGAGTAATCCTGCATATTAGCGGAGTAATCCTGCATATTAGCGGAGTAATCCTGCATATTAGCGGAGTAATCCTGCATATTAGCGGAGTAATCTAGCTGAAGACTTATCAATTTACCGTCAGTTGGATAAAACTAAGAGTATAGTTAATTGCACTTCAATTCTATCTACTTCATTTCGTAACAGTCAGTCAGTCAGTCAGTAGCCAGCCCTTACTCCCACAAGGGGTAGGGAGGATCAGCAAGAGACACGAGAAAAGAAAAAGAGGTGACAGGAAAAGAACACGTATAAGAGTTTGCCCACAAAAAGCAAGCACACAAGCATTCAGAAGCACCAATCACTCATCAACCCCCGAACATTCAGAAGCACCAATCACTCATCAACCCCCGAACATTCAGAAGCACCAATCACTCATCAACCCCCGAACATTCAGAAGCACCACTCACTCATCAACCCCCGAACATTCAGAAGCACCAATCACTCATCAACCCCCGAACATTCAGAAGCACCAATCACTCATCAGCCCCCGAACATTCAGAAGCACCAATCACTCATCAGCCCTGAACATTCAGAAGCACCAATCACTCATCAGCCCCCGAACATTCAGAAGCACCAATCACTCATCAGCCCCCGAACATTCAGAAGCACCAATCACTCATCAGCCCCCGAACATTCAGAAGCACCAATCACTCATCAGCCCCCGAACATTCAGAAGCACCAATCACTCATCAGCCCCCGAACATTCAGAAGCACCAATCACTCATCAGCCCCCGAACATTTAAATACAGAGTATAAAATTGGATAATAATAATCGCAAAATTATTTAGTTAAAACCGATTATATAGCCTACAGAGTTTGTGTCTAATTATTATCGCTTTTAAAATGTTATCCTAAGATTAACATGTTAATCATATCAAATGCTGCTTAGTCTGGCATCTTTATAAGTATACCACGTTAAACTTTTAAGGAGAGTGGGTCGTTTTTCTGGCGGGGGGCCAGAAAAGCAACATGTTTATCCCCATTAGTTTTCACATTTTAAGACGTTCGCCCTATTAGTTTATCGATTTAATAACTTTTCGTTCCATTTCTACATCAATATCAAGACCTTTCGTGCCATTTAGGTGTCAGTTATATTCCTGGCGAGAGTAACCGGCCTTTGGCCGGGAAATTGTTCTATCGAAGAATGTACAAATTTATCTTGAAGGGGGGTCTAGGGAGTGTTTTTTTAAGCTTGATGAAGGTCTAACGAGGAAAAAAACCAAGTACATATAAATATATAGACCCAATAAAATAGCCATTATCCCCTTAACCCCTTCTGTACCGGCTACGTCCTTATAGCATTATTCTGGCCACTATTAGATCATCTTTGTGCATTTAAACAAGGACCTCCAGCAATTAACAGGTTCGAAGTATCTCTCTTAACATTTAAACAAGGACCTCCAGCAATTAACAGGTTCGAATTATCTCTCTTAACATTTAAACAAGGACCTCCAGCAATTAACAGGTTCGAAGTATCTCTCTTAACATTTAAACAAGGACATCCAGCAATTAACAGGTTCGAAGTATCTCTCTTAACATTTAAACAAGGACCTCCAGCAATTAACAGGTTCGAAGTATCTCTCTTAACATTTAAACAAGGACCTCCAGCAATTAACAGGTTCGAAGTATCTCTCTTAACATTTAAACAAGGACCTCCAGCAATTAACAGGTTCGAAGTATCTCTCTTAACATTTAAACAAGGACCTCCAGCAATTAACAGGTTCGAAGTATCTCTCTTAACCTTTTTTTACTACCACAGATCCTTCTTAAACTGCACAAAATCGTGTAAACATAGCTACAATAAAATCGAAAATACGTCGCCGTTAAAAATGTGTTAAAGCTAAGCTCACATTGTTGTTTTCATTCTTTGGTGTTCAAATATTCACGATTACGATTGTATAGTCACCTACAACAGATTGGTTATCATTATATTATCATAGAATTCATGTAGTATGAAAGATTATCCATTTGTTTCTTTAACCCGTTCATTACCGGTGGCGTCCTTTTTGTGTTATATTCCGGCGACTATTAGACGATTGTATTCAGTTTAAGTAGGGCCTGCAGCAATTAGTAGGCTTCGAACTATCATAATTAACCCTTTTACCTACCCTTTATCAATCCTCAGCTTCATAAAATCGTCTAAATGTAGCTGAAATCAAATGCAAAATGCGTCGCCGGTACAGAAGGGGTTAAGTGCCGTAATTATCCAGCAAATGGGTATTATGGAGAGAGAGAGAGAGAGAGAGAGAGAGAGAGAGAGAGAGAGAGAGAGAGAATAATTGTAAGACCGAGAGTATGTGAGATATAGACAGACAGACAGACAGACAGAGAGAGCAGGCTTTATCAAACCGCAAAAACTAACGTGATTTCTTGAAGTCCGTAGTAATTAAGGGGGTCACCGTTTTTGTTTATCTTTCTCTCCTTTTCTCTCTTTCCCTGGCTTGTATCCATTCGGCCCCATTCAGCCAACTGTTTTAAGACGTTTATCCCCATCCAGATGTCGATTTCTTCCTGGCAAGCGATAGCGAGCCGAATGGATACAAACCAAAGAGAGAGGGAGAGAAAGATAAACAAGCGAGGTGGGCCCCCTTAAAGCTACTGAAAGGAGGTCAAGAGCGCAGGAAGTTATATTATCATCACGGATCCAGATGTAAAAAGAGAAAACAAAATAATAATAATAATAATAATAATCTTAGCGTAGCATTAGGGCTGAGGACAAAAAGACACTTGGTCCTATCGAGGTCAATCAAAACGCCAATCTGGTCTTCTAATTAAGGGTAGAGTTTTATTTATTCTTTATTTAATTATTATTCTTATAAATAATATTTGTTTTATTAGTATTAGTACTATTAATATTCTAATTAAGGGTAGTTTTATTAATTTGATAATTAATTTATTATTATTATTATTAGTAGTAGTAGTAGTAGTAGTAGTAGTATTTTTAGTATTAGGACCTATTATTATTAATTAAGGGTGGAGTTTTTTTATTTGTTAATTTAGTTATTATTATTATTATTATTATTATTATTATTATTATTTCGTTATTAGTATTTCTTTTCTTTTTTGTTTTAGTGTCCTCCCTCGACTTCCATCTAGCTTAAAAAATACCTCCAAGATCCCCCTTCGAGATAAATGTGTGCATTGTTTTATGTAGAAAATTACCCCGACCGAAGGCCGATATCTCCTAAATTGCAGGCCTGCTACCCCAGTGTATCAGGCGCAGATATATTGCACCCTAATTATATATATATGGTGTAACACAGGGCATTAAAATGGAGGATTTGTGTGTGTGAGAGAGAGAGAGAGAGAGAGAGAGAGAGAGAGAGAGTACAAAGTACAAAGGAGTACAAAGGAAATCAAGCAACAATAGGTCTGGTAACCCTTCTAGGCTGTTTGTCCTCCAAAACACTGAGGATCAATTGTCCAAACAGTGGTTTAGAGTTGGTAAGGGAACATTGGAAAGGGAACTACTGCCCTGGAACTAATGAGAGAGAGAGAGAGAGAGAGAGAGAGAGATAGAGAGACACAGACAGCGTGTGTGTGTGTAGAACTGAATTTTAAACGTGTATTCATTAAAACTCCAACTACCAAAGCGTTTACTGTGTGTCGGTTTATAACAGTAGAGACTGGCTTCCTTTCGCTCAGTTCGGCTCCAAGTAGCGTATAATTATTTTCTGGCCGAAACAGTATTACCAAACGAGAAAAAATAATCCCCGGAAATTTCACTTTGCTTAGTGCAACGTAAGATGGTGTAATTATAAGAACCAGAGCGGAATAAAATCATGCACTAATTTTGACTAGACAAGTTTGGGTATTTATTAACCAGCGACATTTATTTTGGCTATATTTAGACGATATTATGCAGCTTAGGAAGGATCTGCGTAGTTAAAAGGGTTGGTTGAGATAGTTTGAAGCCATATTATTGCTACAGGTCCTTCGTAAGCTGGATAAAATCATCTAATAGTGGCTAGAATGTGATAAAAAGACGTCCCTGGTACTGTACGGGTTAATCTTGTGAACTACAATGTAAACAAACAAAAAATAAGAGAATCAGGCACCAATTTTGACTAGAAGAGCTTGGGTATTATTTGATCTTGTGAAGTGCAGTACAATCGCGCTAATAAGTCATGTCTCAGCACCAAGTATGTTTTTATCAATAATTGGTATCAGCAGTATCTAAGCTTCATTTCTTCATATCGAGTGAAATATACCAACATGTTCCTACACTTGCCCACCCTATTCAACATCTGGCAGACATTAATACATCACAGAGCAAGCAAAAAGTAATGACAGTTGGGACATGACTTATTAGCGCAACCGTACAAGAACCAGAAAAGGGTAGAATCATGCACTAACTTTGACCATAAAAGCTTGGCAGTACATTATTCTTGTGAAGTGGTTGCTATTTTTATTTATTTATTTTCCTTTTTATAAGCACGCATTCATATTTTCTTAAAAAGGGGGGGGGGGGTTGACCTGCTTTTTTTCTCTCCTTTTCTCTCTTGCTCTGGCTTGTATCTATTCGGTCCCATTCAGCCTACTTTTTTAAGATGTTTATCCCCATCCAGGTGTCAGTTTCTTCCTAGCGAGCGAAAGCGAGCCAGCATTGTATTTTAGAAATCCGGCTTCGCCGGAGACATTTGTCTATCGAAAAATGTACAAATTTAGCCTGCTGTCAAAAACATTTTGATATATATGCTGGCTCGCTACCGCTCGCCAGGAAAAAATCGACACCTGGATGGGGATAAACGTCTTAAAACAGTAGGCTGAATGGGGCCGAATGTATACAACTCTGAGACAGAGGGAGAGAGAGAAAATAAAGACCGAGGTGGGCTCCCTTAAAGGCGGGGTCAACGGATGCACTGGGTCAAAGAAGATTCACATTTATTTCCTTGGTGGTATCTATATAAAGACAATCATCTAAACCCATTCAAAACGTTGAAGCTTATCATAAGAACTACATCAAATATTTCAAAATTTAACAATTATATTATTAACTTAATGATTATGTGCACCATGGTTTGCCAGGAATTACGTGATATTTATATGATGATTTTTTTAAGGTATATATTCATGTGGGTAATATATAACAAATATAATATTACAATACGGGTATCAATGTATGTGTAATAATTATTTTGTGTATGAATTTAAACAGTTAACTGTTTTTTAGTATATGCAACATGCATACTGTTAGCGCATTGTGAACTGTTGACATTATGCTGTATCTTTCTATAGAGTGTGCAAATTAGTGTGTGTACTGCTAGTGTTACATATGTGTTATATTTTGTACTCTATAATATTACAGTTTACGCAGTGACACACACACATATATATATATATATATATATATATATATATATATATATATATATATATATATATATATATAATAATAATTCCTGTATATCCATTCATCCACTGGGGTCAATTCAACTTTCTATAAGCATTACTGGGACATTTCAAGCTTTTTCGAGAGGGCTTAATCCGTAACTTTAAAAACCCGCTTCTGAAATACCCAGGTAGCTTGCACCAAATGTCACTGACTCAGCAAAAGCTCACTGAATATGTAATCTGTAAAATAATGTGGGGGGTGTGGTCCATAATGTGGGGGGTGTGGTCCATAATGTGGGGGGTGTGGTCCATAATGTGGGGGGGGTGGTCCATAAGGTGGGGGTTGTGGTCCATAATGTGGGGGGTGTGGTCCATAATGTGGGGGGTGTGGTCCATAATGTGGGGGGTGTGGTCCATAATGTGGGGGTGTGGTCCATAATGTGGGGGGTGTGGTCCATAATGTGGGGGGTGTGGTCCATAATGTGGGGGGTGTGGTCCATAATGTGGGGGGTGTGGTCCATAATGTGGGGGGTGTGGTCCATAATGTGGGGGGTGTGGTCCATTTTTTCGAAGGTGTTAATTTCGGGTTTCGGTCCTAATCAACAAAATCGGGTGACATTATAATTTATATTTTCGTGGGATTTTTGCATTTATTTAATTTAATTACAAAAAGCCTTACTTCTTTATATTTATTAATTTGTTTATATATGTATGTGTTTATATATGTATGGACTTTATGCATCTATGTATAGCATGTATGTATGTTTGTATGTACAGTATGTATGTATGTATTCGTATATATATATTTATCATTTATCGATATCGTTAATTTGTTCAATATTTCATTTACTTACTAATATATCAATATGTATCAAGTTAATTACTTCGTTACTTATTTATGGAAATTTCATGCGTGTACTTTTTTACATCGAAAACCTTGTACAAGATGAATGGCTTTTGGCTGAGAGAGTTTCTAGTTCTTTTAATTTAAGTCGTGTAGAAGTAAAAGGTTACCAGAAATATGTGTTTCAGCTCTCTCTCTCTCTCTCTCTCTCTCTGATGATGTGATTGGCATAACAGAATCTTGGCTCAATACAGAAGATAGAGACTTTTTAGCAGAGTATTCACTTCCCGGTTATGTAATGTTTGAGAAAAGCCGAATTAATCGAAATGGAGGTGGCGTTTTACTTTATATCAAAGAAAGTCTTAACCCTACCCTCTTGTCAAAACCTCAAATTGTGAACGTCGACGCATCTTTTGTGCTAATAAAGAATAATAAAGGTACACAAATAATACTTGCATTAATATACAGACCTCCAGCTCAATCAGTGCAAACTGACCGAGAAATTTACGAACAAATTGCAGATGTAAGTAACTCACAAGATACCGTAATTTTTGGCGACTTTAATTTACCTGTGACCAAGTGGGGCGATACTCTTACTTCACACTCCGGACATGACTTGTATACGAACTTGCAAGAGAGTTCGCTTTATCAATTTGTTCGAACGCCGACCCGTGGTAATAACGTTCTTGACATTGTACTTGCAACAAAAGAAGAATTAATAGAGAATTTGAATGTTGGTGATGAATTCAGTAACAGCGACCATCGTACGATAACTTTCACTTTAAAGTTTACTAGTAACGAACCAAATAGTAGCATCGAAAAAGTCCCTAATTTCAAGAAAGCAAACTTCCATAAACTTAGAGCTATGTTTAAAGAAACTGACTGGAGCTTTTTAATTCACAATAACGACATAAATACATCTTGGAAGTTATTCGAAGCCACTTACCTAAAAGCAGTGCAAGACTGCATACCATCGAAAATACGGCGTCCAGGCCATAATAATAAGCCCAAATGGTGGAATAAAGATATTTCAAACTGCCTGCTTGCTAAAAAAAATTGCTAATGATAGATTAAAATCCTCACAAAATGACGAAGAACGGCTGAAATTTGTAGAGCTACAACGCAAAGCCAAAAAGTTAATTAAGCAAAGTAAAAAGACCTTAGAGTTACATATTGCGAATCAAAGTAAAACAAACCCGAAAGAATTCTATAGTTATATCAGAAAGAAAAAAGTAGTTACAAATGAGTAATGCCCTCAATACCTTCTTTGCATCAGGTTTTACAACAGAAGACCTCAGTGATATCCCTACACCATCGCCGATTCAGATTGATAATTCAGATGTTCTAAGCAATATCACCGTTACAGAGAGAGAAGTATTGAATTGTTTAGATAAACTCAAGGTAAATAAAACGCCTGGACCTGATACAATCTCGCCTAGAGTTCTAAAGGAAGCTAAGGATGAGCTCTCCAAACCACTGACATTACTATTCAATAAATCCATGCAGTCTGGAACTATGCCCGATCAGTGGAAGCTAGCCTACGTAACACCGATATTCAAAAAAGGCAGCAAATCCCTACCCAGTAACTATCGTCCAATTAGCTTAACCTCAGTTGTTTGTAAAATGCTAGAAACGGTCATACGAGACAGACTCGTAAATCACTTAGAGGAAAATAACATACTTAAAGATACTCAACACGGCTTTCGTAAAAAACGTTCCTGTTTAACAAACCTCTTAGACTTCTTCCACGATATCCTCAACCTCTACGGTGAGAGTAAAGCTGTAGATATTATATACCTTGATTTTCAAAAGGCCTTTGACAAAGTTCCCCACAAACGTTTACTGCTAAAACTAAAAGCGCATGGAATACAAGACGGTGTGTTGAAATGGATAGAAAATTGGCTCAGCGACAGAAAGCAAAGAGTAGTCATAAACGGTAAGGCATCTAAATGGACCAATGTAAGTAGCGGGGTACCCCAGGGATCGGTACTAGGACCAATTATCTTTCTAATTTACATCAACGACATAGATGAGGGTCTCACCTGTACAATCTCAAAATTTGCTGACGATACA
The DNA here is from genome assembly GCA_032716605.1 of Paralithodes platypus. NCBI lineage: Eukaryota > Metazoa > Arthropoda > Malacostraca > Decapoda > Lithodidae > Paralithodes > Paralithodes platypus. The sequence goes on from CM064488.1 coordinate 36,110,582, forward strand.
AAAATTGCAAATAGCGTACTCTCAAAAGAACAAGTTGACGATATGCAACACAATCTAGATAAATTGTCATGTTGGGCCCAAATTTGGCAAATGAGTTTCAATGCGGATAAATATAAAGTACTACATATCGGATACCTAAATGAGAAAGCAAACTATTCGATGAATGGCACTCAGCTTAAGAATGTAAACAGAGAAACCGATCTGAGAGTAACAATATCGAGTAACCTAAAACCGAGTCAACAATGTTCAGAAGTTGTTAAGAAGGCAAACAAAATAATTGGCTTTATAGGCAGGTCATTTGAGCATAAATCCAAAGAAGCTATCCTAACCCTTTACAATTCCTTAGTCCGCCCTCTTGTGGAATACTGCGTTCAATCCTGGTGCCCTTATTACCAAAAAGATATAAACAAGCTAGATCGAGTTCAACGTAGAGTTACCAAAATGATACCTAGCCTAAAGAACAAACCATACGAAGAGCGTCTTAGAGAATTAAATCTATTTCCTTTAACCCAGCGCAGATTAAGAGGTGACTTAATTCAAGTGTTCAAAATCATCAAAGGCATCGACAATATGAACTGTAGTAAGTACTTCACTATCGACCAATCTAATTACACGCGGGGAAACGGTTGCAAAATTATTGGTAAATCTTTTAGCTCACACGAATCTAAGAATTTCTTCTTCAATCGAGTTGTCAACTTGTGGAATGGGCTTCCCCGAAACGTTATAGACTGCATCACCGTTGATTCATTTAAACTCCGCCTAGACAAATATCTCGCATCAAATCCGCGACTGACTGCGTTTGTAAATGAATAACTTTATTTTATCCCCCCCTCAGTTACTAACCCATCTGTCCCCTACTAACTTCCTAATCCTGCCACGGACATTAGTTCCAGGGCAGTAATTCCCTTTCCAATGTTCCCTTACCCACTCTAAACCACTGTTTGGACACCTGATCCTCAGTGTTTTGGAGGACAAGCAACCTAGAAGGGTCACTAGATCTGTTGTTGCTTGATTTCCTTTGTACTCCTTTGTACTCCTTTGTACTCTCTCTCTCTCTCTCTCTCTCTCTCTCTCTCTCTCTCTCTCTCTCTCTCTCTCGACAAAACCTCCACTCGGATTGGGAATCCCTGAACTTAACTATTTTTTTTGCATAGCCGAATTTTGCCAAGTTTTGAAAGGGCTGTGTTGTATAAAATAGATCAGTGTCTCGTCTGTGTTTTGTATTTTCGTCTTTTGGAGTCTGCAGCATCATTAAAGAGAGAGAGAGAGAGAGAGAGAGAGAGAGAGAGAGACACACACACAGAGAGACAGAGAGAGAGAGAGAGAGAACAAAATTTGTAAAGATATATATAATGGCTACGGGCTTGTGCAGATATTCTGTGCCCAGTGGCTCAGAAAATAGTTGTGCCCAAAGCTAGAGAGAGAGAGAGAGACCGAGAGACCGAGAGAGAGAGAGAGAGAGAGAGGGGGGGGGGGGGGGATTTGTAAAGATATAAAACAGGCTACGGGCTGGTGCGGATATTCTGTGCCCAGTGACTCAGGAAATATTTGCGCCAGAAGCATGAGAGAGAGAGAGAGAGTGAGAGAGAGAGAGAAAGAGAGAGAGAGAGAGAGAGAGAGAGAGAGAGAGAGGGGGGGGGTATGGCTTTCATTAGTTTATTCAAGTACATTGTGGTTTGTAATTGATGATCAATGTTAAGAACGGGGTGTTACTTATTTTTATAGGTTCAGGAACTAATGTATAGCGAGGCCGGTCCTTAGTGATCTTGGCCCCATTCTATGTTCTTTCCTCTCACTATAACATTACGCTTTCCATAATGCAGTTGGGTCTGAGTACATGGTTAGATTGATATCCAGAATTCGAAAATTAATATCAATCGTGATCGTGTACTCAACCTTTAACTGTGTTAGTGGTTTAGATGCTTATGTTCTGGGTGTGGTGTCCCGAGTTCGAATCTCGGGAGAACCATATGCTTTCATTAGTTTATTCAAGTACATTGGAGTTTGTAATTGATGATTAATGTTAAGAACGGGGTGTTAGTTTATTCAAGTACATTGGGGTTTGTAATTGACGATTAATGTTAAGAACTGGGTGTTACTTATTTAAGATAATTATTTACAATTGACCAAATATGTGTTGTTCCTCATCGTGATCATCTTTTTCATTTCCCTCTTCCTCTTCCTCCTCCTCCTCCTTTCTTCTCACTTCCTCTTCTTCTTTGTCTCTTGCTTAGTGATGTTATGGTTCTTTTATTCACTCCCAAATGGCCACAAAAACTCGCCACTCTTATGGGGAGACGGATTTGTTTTGTATGAAAGTAAAATTACCATGTATGAATGGCGAGTGTGGTTTCTTATAATTATCAGTTAACTAATCAGATGAGTAAATCACTGCTTAAGGGAGCTCAGACGGTATTGTGCAGAATTATTTACTGGTGCAGCTCAATGGTTTAATTAAAGGGTTTAGTTTGCTCTTTAAACCTCTATCAAACTTTAAAAAAACACCCACAAGACCCACAATCGATGTAAATTGGTACTTTTTTCGGTAGAAAAATTTCCCGGCCGAAGGCCAATTCTTCTTTAAATACAGGCTCGCTATCGCTCGCCAGGAAATAAATCGACACCTAAATGGCACGGAAGGTCTTAATATTGTCAGAGGAATGGGGCAAAATGTCTGAAAATCGCCAAACTAATGAGGCGAATGTCTTGAAATCTCATAACTAATCGGGCTAAACATGAGGGAGGAGGAGGACTCGAAAAAACAACTGCCTCCCCTTCAGAAACTCCACTCGTAGCTCAATCATGCGCATTATATTGCTATGTATAAGATCACGGAGAGGAACCGAACGTGTGTACAGTCGCGCTAATAAGTCATGTCTCGGCACCAAGTATGTTTGTATCAATAATTGGTATCAGCAATATTTACAAATTATTTTTTCTTTTTGAGTGAGACAACCATATTCCTACACTTACTCGCCCTATTCAACATCTGACAGACATTAATACAGTACAGTGCAAGCCAAACGTAATAATAGCTGGGACATGAATTATTAGCGCGACTGTACAGTGCCGCTAATAAGTCATGTTTCAGCTGTCATTACGTTTGGCTCACTCTGTGCTGTAATAATGTCTGCCAGATGTTGAATAGGGTGGGAAAGTGTGGACAAATGTTCGTATCTCTCACTCGAATAGAATAAATTAAGTTTAGACATCACTTATTAGTCCGACTGTACATCTAGCCTGTAAGTTACTAAATAATGGAAGTAAAGCTGCTAATATTGTCCTTTAGTATTATTGTAAGTAAAGATTAATATATATATATATATATATATATATATATATATATATACAGAGCGATCCTTAAATCATTGCCATTAGGGATTCCAATGTATTTCAATATGGTGTTAGAAGTAGTGATGACGGTAGTAGTAGTGATCATGGTAACATTTCTTATAATTAAATACATGGGAAATCCCTATGAGCAATTATTTAAGGATCGCTCTGTGTATATATATATATATATATATATATATGTTTCTAATCTCTCAATGAGGTTCGAACCGCCGACCGTCAGAACGATAGCCGACGCTTTAATCAACTACACCACGGATTAAAGCGTCGGCTATCGTCCTGACGGTCGGCGGTTCGAACCCCACTGAGAGATTAGAAACATTTAGTGGCTCACGTGTATTTGTGATATATACTCAATATATATATATTAATTTATATGAAAAGATACAGATTGAGTTTGAGAGATGAATATTCTTGACACCTTGTATTGTGTTGGCCTATATTAAGGGGGGTGACCTGTTTGTGTTCGGTCCTTTTCTATCTTTCTCTGGCTTGTATCCATTTGGCCCCATTCAGCCTACTGTTTTAAGACGTTTATCCCCATCCAGGTGTCAATTTTTTACTGGTGAGCGGTAGCGAGCCAGCATATTTTTTATTTTTGTTTGACAGCAGGCTAAATTTGTAAATTTTTCGATAGACAAATTTCTCCGGCGATACCCGGATTTCTTCATATAATGCTGGCTCGCTATAGCTCGCCAGGAATAAATCGACCCCTAGATGGGGATAAACGTCTTAAAATAGTTGGCTGAATGGAGCCGAATGAATACAAGCCAGAGAAAGAGGGAAAAGGACAGAAATAACAAAAAGCAGGTCACCCCCCTTAAATGACTTCTTATGTGTGTGTATATCTGTACATTTTAATTGCCTATGGTGTCACACTCTACTAATGTACTGTAAGTGTAATATTTTATATTTCTTGCTTTAACATTCTCTCTCTCTCTCTATATATATATATATATGTATATATATATATATATATATATTTTCTTTAATACATACGAGGTTGAAAGAAATGGCAATTTCTGCGTTGGAAATTTTATTATTCAAAGTTTCCAGGTCTCTGATGAGTTTTCGCTGGGTGGCAGGAAGTAGATGAAGGAGATGAGCAAAATTCATGGTGGTACAGGGTTACATAAATGTACATGATGATACAGGATATACGACGCGTTTCACTGGACAACCAGCATTATCAAGTAAGGAAGGAATGAAATAAAAGGTAAACAGGAAGGGTATATATAGAGGGTGGAGGATCAGAGGAGGAGGAAAACAGGGGGCAAAAGTCTGCTATTGGTGGAAGCGTAAACTAGGAGAGAGAAGGGGTTAACCGCTCCACGCATGCGCACTGGATGCGGGATGGTGGTCAGTAGGTGGGGTCGAAGCTGATTGGCTGCGTGTCGAGGGGCGTGGCCTAAGTTGTGTGGCGCCTGCAGAAGACGAAGCTGAAGGAGGTAGCGCGGGGGGCTGCGTCAAGGGCACCGGGGGGCGAGGAGGGGTGTTAGGTCCTGTAGGGTAGTGCCTTTTGGCAGAAGGAAGGATCTGAAGGTCCAGAGTTTGGTTGTTGATGTTGGGATGTAAGGCTTGGATATATAAAGCTTCGAGTATAGGTAATCTCCTTGGGTCACTTTCTTTATCGAGTATGGTGGTGTGTTTCTCTAACTCGTTGCGTGTGAGGTGAGGGTGGTTAGGGGTGAGATAGTGGTCTTTGATGGCTCCAGCCTGAAGGTGAAGAGTTAACCGACGTGAAAGACGAGTCTGCGTCATACCAATATAGGAATGAGGTCCACAGTCCTCATAATTACAGGTATGTTGGTAAACCCCCCCTGTTTTCCTCCTCCTCTGATCCTCCACCCTCTATATATACCCTTCCTGTTTACCTTTTATTTCATTCCTTCCTTACTTGATAATGCTGGTTGTCCAGTGAAACGCGTCGTATATCCTGTATCATCATGTACATTTATGTAACCCTGTACCACCATGAATTTTGCTCATCTCCTTCATCTACTTCCTGCCACCCAGCGAAAACTCATCAGAGACCTGGAAACTTTGAATAATAAAATTTCCAACGCAGAAATTGCCATTTCTTTCAACCTCGTATGTATTAAAGAAAATGTATTACCTGGCTTTACTAACATATATATATATATATATCTTATCTATATTATCTATCTATCTTATCTACTGTATATTATCTATTATGTTCCCCTTTTTTTTTTTTTTTCTATTTTTAATCGTGAAGCCGGTGTCACACGAGCTACTTTTTCGGTTATATGTATCAGTCTCGAAACGAAATTTGTTATGGAGGTAAACAAATAATATTACGTTTTCCTAATTTGTTATGGAGGTAAACAAATAATATTATGTTTTCCTAATTTGTTATGGAGGTAAACAAATAATATTATGTTTTCCTAATTTGTTATGGAGGTAAACAAATAATATTACGTTTTCCTAATTTGTTATGGAGGTAAACAAATAATATTATGTTTTCCTAATTTTGTACTAGGTGCTCTAGATCGGTGTGTGTGTTACTCAGTTACTCAGTTACTCAGTTACTTGTTCGTCAATCCACGCATTGCGAGCTAAGCTCATTATTATCGCGCCTCCTTAACTGGGAATGTATTGCGTGAAATGCATGTTAAGTGTTTTATGTACTGTTGGAATGGCTATGGATGTATGTGTAGTCTGTATATTAGCCAATTGGCGACATCGGAAATGAAGGCTTAGGGTGGATCTGTATGGTACCATTCTCACTATAGACGGTACCGTCTCGCCCGAAGGCTTAGGTAGCCATCAGCTTAGGTGAACCATATGATACCTAATCTCGCCTTGTACCATTTTTGCCAACCCCAGATGGGACGTCACAACGTCGTCCACTTATTCCAGGTACCTATTTACAGCTAGGTGAACTGAGGCTAACACATGAAAGGAGACAAGCCCAATTTGTCTCCGCCCGGCCGGGGATTGAACCCCCGACCCCTCGTGTGTGAGACGAGAGCTCTACCTACTAGGCTACTGTGTGTGTGTGTGTGTGTGTGTGTGTGTGTGTGAGAGAGAGAGAGTGTGTGTGTGAATTAGAGCAAAAGCATCCCTTATAGCTCTCACTCACTCACTCATTCACTCACTCACTCACTCTCTCTACATTTATCTATCTCAATTATCTCCTCTTCTCTCTCTCTCTCCTCTCTCTCTCTCTCTCTCTCTCTCTCTCTCTCTCTCTCAAATTATAATAATGTTTGCACAAAGATGATTCCACGTCCCTGCTTAAGGGAGCCCACCTTGCTGTTTTGATCTTTTTCTCCCTCTCTCTTTGGCTTGTATTAATTCGGCCCCATTCAGCCTACTATTTTAAGACGTTTACCCCCATCCAGGTGTCAATATTTTCCTGGCGAGCGATAGCGAGCCAGCATATATATATTTTTGTTTTGACAGCAAGCTAAATTTGTAAATTTTTCGATAGAAACATTTCTCCGGCGAAGCCGGATTTATCCATTCAATGCTGGCTCGCTATCGCTCGCCAGGAAGATATCGACACCTGGATGGGGATACACGTCTTAAAACAGTTGGCTGAATGGGGCCGAATGGATACAAGCCAGGAATAGAGAGAAAAGGAGAGAAAGATAAACAAAGCCGGTGACCCACCTTAAGAACGTACCGTAACTTCCACACCACCCGAATGGACTCACTCGGCATATTAGCTGTAAGGTTAATTATGCGAGGCGAGGTAATGACAGCGAGAGAGAGAGAGGAAAAAAACAGAGAGAGTGAGAGAGAGAGAGAGAGAGAGAGAGAGAGAGACAGACAGAAAGACAGACAGACAGAGAGAGAGAATATGAACCCCTAGAAAAGTACCACATTTCTGTTCATCATCATCATCTCCGACGCCTTGTTTCCCCCTTTGGGAAACCCCCGCTAAAGGATGGCCATGACAGAAACGTCTCCAGGCTACTTTGTCAAGACATGCCTCCTTTGACCGTGCCACAATGCCCCTTCCACTACATGGAAGTTTGTGTTCAATATATGTTTCCACTTTCTTTTCCCTTACCATAGGTGGTCTTCCACTACTAGCTGTTCCACTCACCTGACTCCCATATATCTTTCTTGGCATTCTGTCTTCATCCATTCTCTGAACATGACCATACCACCTCAAAGTACTTCTCTTTATCCACTCAACCACACCACAATCAATGCCTAAAGCCTGCTCTTCCATTCCAAAGGACTTTTACACTTCCTTATTACTTGGCCCATCTAGCCTATTCACACCAGCTGCCATTCTGAAAAAAATCATCTCCACAGCTCTCAGTTTGGAGAGGTCCTCGTCACTTGCTATCCATGTTTCACTTCCATACGAGAGTGTTGGGAGCAGCACACTGTTTCTCAGTGACTTTTTAACTTCCTGACTAACCATTCTTCCTTTGGGAATACTATCAAGTTCTCCAATCACCTTTCTCCCTTGCATTTTTCTCGTTTTTATCTTGCTCTCCATTTTACCATATTCATATATAGTACAGCTCCCAAATATTTGAAGCTTTAAACCTCTTCCAGTACTTAATTTTTCATTTTTATTTTACAACTTTTCTCATGTTCCTTCTTAATTCTATATTTTGCCTTAAAATCTATGGTTTCATGCATTCTTCTCTCAAACACCATTTCCTTACATTTCCCTACATTGACCTTTAACTTTCTCTTTTCGCATACCCTGTCAAAGTCTGTGACCACTTTCTGAAGTTCTACATTTTCCGCCAACAGGATTGCATCATCCGCATATAGGCATGTTAAAATCTTCCACGCTCTTCCCTCTGATTCCAGTCTATCTCCAACACCCATTGAGCCAGCCCTAAATTCTCTAATCACTCCATCCATGTATATATTGAACAACCAAGCTGACATGACACATCCCTGGCTTACTCCTACATTGACCTCAAAACTTTCACTTAACTTATCCCCTACCTCCATATTTGCCATTGCATTCCCATAAACAGATTTTACTGCCATTAGCAACTTTCCTCCCACACCATATACTGTTAACACATCCCATAGACCTTCCCAGTCTACTTTGTCATAGGCTTTTTCTAAATCCATGAATGCTGCATAGAGTTTTCTGTTCTTGGCCAGATACTTCTCTACTAACAAACGCATTGAGGCTATCTGGTCAACGCAGCCCCTGCCCTTTCTGAAACCTCCCTGTTCCTTGCCTATTTAGTCATCCGTTACCTTCTGCAGTCTCTCTGTTACTACTCTTGCGTGTACCTTTCCAGGTATGCTAAGCAAGCTAATTCCCCTATAACTCTTACACTCCTCTTTACTACCCTTCCCTTTGTACAAGGGTACTATCACTGCTTTCCTCCAGTCCTCTGGTACACTTTCCTTTCCCATGCTAATTTACATAACCTATGCATTATGTCAACAGCTTCTTCTCCTCCATATCTCAGCATTTTACCTGGGATGTTATCTACTCCAGCAGCTTTGCCCATTTTAAGGGGAGGTATTTAGTTTCTTCCCTAGATCTCCATCAAGCTTAAAATTACACCCCCTAGACCCCCTTTCAAGATAAATTTGTACATTTTTCGGTAGAAAAATGTCCCGGCCAAAGGCCGGTTCCTCTCAAATTACAGGCTCGCTATCGCTCGCCAGGAAAAAATCTACACCTAAATGGCACGAAAGTTCTTAAAATTTACAGAAATGGGGGAAAAGTTCTAAAAATCGCCAACCTAAAGGGGGCAAGCGTCTTAAAATCTAAAAAGCAATGGGGCTAACCATTAGAGAGAAAGGGGTCCAGAAAAAATCCCTCCAGTGGAAATCTCCCCTTAAGTCTATTGATTGCTTATTTTACTTCTTCTCTTCTTATCTGGCTTTCAACTATGTTTATTCTACCTCTCTCCATTCCCATGGATGAGATTTTCGCCTTCCCCCTACTCTTTACAGCTAAGCTACTAAAATTATCTTTCCATACTTGCACCACACCATCACCCTCCACTACCTTCCCATTCATGTCCCTCATTCTACCACCTGAGACAGTCTCAGTCTTCTTCCCTCTGGCTTCTTGAACAGCTTTGTAGTATGCTTTCTTGTCATTCAGAAACTGTTCACTAATCTTTTTCCCATATTCCTCATCTGCCTTCCTTGTAGCTTCTTGTATCGTCCTCTTCACTCTTTGTTTCAAATATTTATATTCTTCTTTCCTCACATCTCTAGTTTCTCTAGGTATATTCTTTTGCAGCATACTCTTTCTCAACTCTTTCTTCTTTTTCACTATTTCTTCTATCTCTTTGCTAAGCCATGCGTTACCTTTCTTCTTCCACATTTTAAATGTTTTCTTCCCTAATACTTTCTCAGCTGCTTTAGTCATGGAGTCTCTTGTACCTTTCCATACTTCATCTACAGTATTTCCCAGATCCATCATCACATCCATGTCCTTTATGGTCTCTTTCAGGATATCCTTGTATTTTGTTGCATTACATTCTTCATTTAATGTTCTCACATTTATTCTTTCTACTGTCAGTTTTCTCTCTTTCCTCTCATATTTCCACTCCTTCCTTATCCTCACTTTTGTCAGCACTGTATAGTGATCTGATCCCGTCAGCATACCTCGTACAGCTTTTGAATCTAATATTCTTCCTTTCAGTCCGGAGTCCATCATGGCGTAGTCAATGAGAGATTTCTGTTCCTGCTCACCTTCACCTCTGTGCCATGTATATCTATGTATGTGACGATGTTCAAAAAATGTGTTAGCCAGAAACATTTCTCTCTCCGCACATACTTCTAAAAGGAAGTCACCATTCATAGTCCTACCCTCCACACCCCCTTTACCCACTATACCTTCTATCTCCTCGTTTCCAACTCTACCATTCATGTCACCTACTAATATTACCTGTGTACACTCTTGCCTTTCTCTTATACATTTATTGACTTTATTCCCAAATGTTCTACTTTCTTTCGCACCTTTCCCAGTTTCTTGGTTGACTGGTGCATAGACACACATAAAAGTACAGTATATCTATCTATCCCGATCTTGCACTCACACCATACAATTCTGGAGTCCACGCATCCATAGTTTTTCACACACTTCCTCAACCTTTCTGACAAAATTACTGCTACCCCTTCCTTTTTCTTACGTTTATATCCTGCATCCAATCCAGACCAGACAACCCATCCTTCCCCACACTCCAGAGCCCAACAATTGCGTCTGTTCATAGCTGCACGTATACTCTCTTGCATTTAAGGGGGGTCACCGGCTTTTTTTATCTCTCTCCTTTTCTCTCTTTCCCTGGCACCCCATCCAGGTGTCGATTTCTTCCTGGCGAGCGATAGCGAGCCAGCATTGTATGAAGAAATTCGGCTTCACCGGAGACAGTTTTCTATCGAAAAATTTACAAATTTAGCTTGCTATCAAAACAAAAATATATATACGCTGGCTCGCTACCGCTCGCCAGGAAAATATTGACACCTGGATGGGGGTAAACGTCTTAAAACAGTAGGAGGAAGGGGGCCGAATGGATACAAGGCAAAGAGAGAGGGAGAGAAAGAGAAAAAAGCAAGGTGGGCTCCCTTAATCGTTGGTGGTGGTGGTGGTAGTAGTGCAATTTTTCCTCTCTCTCTTTTTTTCTCTTTTTTGTTCCTTGCAATGATAATTCTGGCTAATGGTCACGGCACTTATATTTACCCTGAAGATAATGCGAAGTTTCGAAATTCTGCAGAAATGACAATAGCTTCGTTTGAATGAGATGTCTAGCAATTACATTTCTCTAGCATGTTCTTGTTTGGGGTTATTTACAAGGTACATATTTCGCCATACTTGCGGTTTTTGTTTTTTAATTAATATTCACATGATTTTACTGCCATGGATAATACATGACAATTACATAATGATTAACCCGTTCAGTACCGTTGACGTCCTTTTCTTTATATTCTGGCAACTATTTGACGATTGTATTCAGTTTAGGAAGGAAGTGTAGCCATTAAAAGGCTTCAGTCTATCTCAAATAATACTTTTAGCTACCGTATATCCTTCCTAAGCTGTATAAAACCGTCTAATAATAGCTAGAATGAACCGTCAAAACGCGTCATGATCCTCAAAGGGTTAATAAGAAATCCAATCATCCTTCGAAAAAAAAAATCTTCTTTTCTGCTGCGATGACAATCTTGGTCATCCTTTTTTTCCCATTTTCTCATTTGTAATCGATCTCTTTAACCGACTCTTGCTGTTCTTTTCCCGCGGGACTTTCTCTTATTTCTTGTACGGTACCCATAATAATCAGGTACCACACTTGTTTCATTTCTCTCTCTCTCTCTCTCTCTCTCTCTCTCTCTCTCTCTCTCTCTCTCTCTCTCTCTCTCTCTCTCTCTCTCTCTCTCTCTCTCTCTCTCCAAAAAGTCCAAATCGGCCATTCGTATTCCGTCCCTGCTTGTCGATCCTACCAATTACATCCTCGCACCAGCACAGTCGCACTCAAAAATCGTGTTCTACCTCCTTAATTTCAGCTTTGTATTATATGTATAGTAAAAAGGAGTATATAGTACTTAACCCCTTGAGGCTCTAAGATGCATTTTTGTTCTTGTATTATTAGTTATCATTAGACAATTTTATGCAATTAAGGAAGGCTATATAAGAATTAAAAGTTTAAATGATGACTGAAATATCACTTTAGCACCCACAAGTTCACCCTAAGCTGAATAAAGTCTTCTAATTATAGCCAGAATATACTGTCAAGTCGTGTTCTGATCCTCAAAGGGTCAAAATGCATGTACAGTCGAGGTTAATAAGTGTTGTCAGATATTTCACAAAGTTTCGGACACTGACTAATACTCTGAGGGATAACCATTTTTCCCCAGTAACTATGAAGATACCAATAACACTTTTTGAGCGAAAATCACTGGAATCTATGACAACACTTAATACACCCGAGTGTACTACTCTAAGTATCTATGTTCACGCTTAGTTCAGTGTAGATGAGAGGTATTTTTGTATATCTCGTACTATTAAAAAAAAAAAAAAAAAATCAAATGTCGTGTAGCGGTAAAGTGACTTTTTGAGCCTGCATGTAGGTTATATATTATAGCTCGAGGCTCCAATGGCCACTAATAGAGAGTTCAGGCTGTATTAAGCGTTGATAAACACTAATGCAAACTTTTGCCCTAGGGGTGGGTGAAATTTCCCTGGCTTGCCACCAGGGTTTAAGTAGCCCAGGAGTGTTGAACAAACTCCATTCCCTGTCAGTTCCGTCTCACACAGACGAAAATGAGTACCTGGATTCATGGTGGCTAAAATGAATTCAGGGGCCTGATTGGTGGCTTCCTACAACCAATCAACACACGAGACTGAGAACTTGGTTAGCCACCAGGATTGCTCAGTGGCCATTGGGCAGGCCTTCTATCGTGTTCGCCTCGTCCCACCCATACGTTAAACTGGGTACCTGGAGTGTAAAATCGGCCTTGGCGTAGGTCGTATCACTAGGGTAAATTTGATTACTTGCCTCACCTTTACTATATACTTCCATTCCATTCCATTCCAATGCAAACTTATGTAGCTTTTTGTAGATTGGAAATTACCGGTTTGTATATTATAAACAAAAATGTATTAGTGTGCTAAAATCATACACGAATTTTAATTCTGCAATTTTTGTATTGTATGTTTCCTAAAGGTTGCGTGTGCATATATATATATATATATATATTGAGTCTATATCACAAATACACGTGAGCCACTAAATGTTTAAATTCTCTCAGTGGGGTTCGAACCGCCGACCGTCAGGACGATAGCCGACGCTTTAATCAACTACACCACGTCAGTCTCCGTGGTGTAGTTGATTAAAGCGTCGGCTATCGTCCTGATGGTCGTATATATATATATATATATATATATATATATATATATATATATATATATATATATTGAGAGAGAGAGAGAGAGAGTAACCAAACTGATACACATACATGCAGGAACACATTTTAGAAAGTGTCATTAACTTGGCATTCATTCAAGAACACTTTTACACTCTCCTATGGCAGTCAAGGTGGTAAAAACTGACTTAATCGTTCCTCTGACTCTCCTAATTACTTCCTAAGCTGTATAAAATCGTTTAAGGAAAGCCAGAATAAACTGTCAATGTGCGTTATAATCATCAAGGGAAAATACGACTAACAGATTAGTAGAATTTTATGTTAACTATGCCGTATACAGTTTAACTATAGTGTTCAATATAGATAGGACATTAAGGGAAGATGGGCGTCTTTATTTGCTCATTTATATAAATGTTTTATATTTATTTTAGTTTCCTCGCTAGACCTCCATAAAGCTTATACCCCCCCCCCCCCCCCGACCCTCCTTCAAGATAAATGTGTAAATTTTTCGATATAATTATGTCCCGGCCGAATGCCGGTTCCCCTTAAATAACAGGCTTGCTATCGCTCGCCAGGAAAAAAACTACACCTAAATTACATGAAAAGTCATAATATTGACAAATAAATTGGGCGAAAGTTCTTAAAATCGCCAAACTAATGAGCCGAACGTCATAAAATCTGACAACTAATGGTGCTAAACACGAGGAAGAAGGGGGACCAGAAAAACGACCCATCTCCCTTTAAGCTTGATCACTAACCTCTTAAAAATGAATAAAGTATAAAACAATCAAACTTACTAGCAGGGGTACCCGGCGTTGCCCGGGTTTAAATTCTACCATAATCACCATCACTACTATCACCACGCTAAATGACCTCCGATTTTGGATCTGACCTCATCCGTACCGCCATTTTGGGGGGCTGCGAACAACTTTCGTTCCATACACCTTTTCGATCGGAGGCCTCCTTCTGCCCCAAATGGCCATTTAATTTTTCAATTTTTTTATCAATTTCGGCCTCGGAACGACCTCCGATCGTGTCCTCGCCCCCTCTATGACCTGACCCAGGTCAATTGACACCCACATGCAAAGTTTCAGCTCCCCAGGTCCAAAACTGCGGCCGCCTATGAACACACAGACAGAAAAACAGAGACAGGAACTGATTTAATAATATAGATATTGCTACCATTAGGGAGGAGTCAACCAGGAAATAGGTGTGGAAATCCGAAATATACAGCCAAATTTGCTCCAGGCATTTTTTTTTTTTTTTTAAAGTGTTACTATATTTTTGTATATATATTTGTTTTCTTATTATTTATTTATAGGCACACAGGATACAGTATATACTGTATATGTTTTGGTTCCATGTATATAATCTTATATATATTTGCTCCAGCCCGTAATTTTTGTTTTTATTTTATTTTTCTTATATGTATTTTTTACTTATTATTTATATATGTATTATTTTTGTGGTTACTAGAGTTTAAAAGTCAAGTATGTTGCCTAATGAAAATGAACGACTGTAGTAAAGATTTGTCCTTCATTGGCAGAACATTTGTTGACATTAAGAGGAGATGGGTCGTTTTTCTGGACACCTTTCTCCCTCATGCTTAGCCGCTTTAGTTTCAGATTTTAAGACGTTCGGCCCATTAGTTTGGCGATTTTAAGACCTTTCGCCCCATTTCCTTGTCAATATTACGACCTTTCGTGCCATTTAGGTGTCTATATTTTCCTGGCGAACGATAGTGAGCGGCCTGTAATTTTGGAAGAAGGCCGGGACATTTTACTGCCGAAAATTGTACAAATTAATCTAGAAAGGGGATCTAATGGATGTTTTTTGTTTAAGTTTGATGGAGGTCTAGGGAGGAAACTAGAAAAAATAATGAATATATGAAAAAGTCGACTAAAAAATATTATAATTTAACTCGATATACAGGCCAAACCGGTAAACAGGGGGAGGGAGGGGAGGGGAGGGAGGTAGGGGAGGAAGGAGGGATAGAATGAGGAGAGGAGGGGAAAGAGAGAAAGAAAGTGAGAGAGGGTTAGGGAGAGAGAGTGAGAGTAAGTGTGAGTGTGAAAGAGGGGAGGGAGGCATAAAGGGAGAGAAAGAGGGAGGGATAAAGGGAGAGAAAGAGGGAGGGATAAAGAAAGATAAAGAGGGAGGGATAAAGGGAGAGAAAGAGGGAGGGATGAAGGGAGAGAAAGAGGGAGGGATAAAGGGAGATAAAGAGTGAGGGATAAAGGGAGAAGAAAGAGTGAGGAATAAAGGGAGAGAAAGAGGGAGGGATAAAGAGAGAAAGAGAGGGAGGGATAAAGAGAGAAAGAGGGAGGGATGAAGGGAGGGATAAAGGGAGAGAAAGAGGGAGGGATAAAGAGAGAGAGAAGGAGGGAGGGATAAAGGGAGATAAAGAGGGAGGGATAAAGGGAGAGAAAGAGGGAGGGATAAAGGGAGATAAAGAGGGAGGGATAAAGGGAGAGAAAGAGGGAGGGATAAAGAGAGAGAGAAGGAGGGAGGGAGACATAGATTTATATATATAACTACATAGATTTACATATGTACCTACATAGATTTACATATATAACTGCATAGATGTACATAATATATAACTACATATATTTACATATAATAACTACATAGATTTACATAACTTCATAGATTTACATATATACCTACATATATTTACATATATAACTACATAGATTTACATAACTTCATAGATTTACATATATACCTACATATATTTACATATATAACTCCATAGATTTACATATATAACTACATAGATTTACATATATACAGTAACTCCATAGATTTACATATAATTATACCTACATAGATTTACATATATACCTACATAGATTTACATATATAACTACATATATTTACATATATACCTACATAGATTTACATATATAACTACATAGATGTACATATATAACTACATACAGTAGATGTACATAGCTACATAGATTTACATATATACCTACATACATTTACATATATAACTACATAGATTTACATATATAACTACATAGATGTACATAGCTACATAGATTTACATACTGTATATAACTACATACATTTACATATATAACTACATAGATGTACATAGCTACATAGATTTACATACTGTATATAACTACATACATTTACATATATAACTACATAGATTTACATAGCTACATAGATTTACATATATATACCTACATAGAATTACATAGATGCACTAACCACACAGACACTACGAGCCAAGCAAGGCGATAGGACTTAACTTGTTATAGAGATAGCAAACCCCAAATACAGAATAGTGAAAGCATGGATAGCAGATAGAGAGAGAGAGAGTGGGGGGGAGGGGGGGGGGGGGGGGGGGGGGGGGGGGGGGGGGGGGGCAGAGAGAAGATCAGAGGAGACAAGTAGGAAGGGTATAAACAGTTCTAGATGAGTAATACTTAGAATTCACGAACAGGTTTTTAATATACATAATGACTGCACTAACGGTGGTGTGGACAGTTGTGTTTACGGTTTCTTAAGCCGGAGTCATACGAGCCCTTTTTCGAGCATTTTTTACGGGCAATTGTGGTCTGGAAGCTTCAATAATGACACTTTATCAGAATTCAGCCGCCTAACGTAATCTACCTTCAGTCTAGTTTCCGATACCAGCGCGAAAAAGTCCCGAAATAATACGAGAAAAAACTTGCTCATGGAAAATTGACGGAAAAATGGCTCGTGTGACACCGCCTTTATGAGGAAGGAGGAGTAGGAAGGGGTGCTTTACCTTGGGACCACTCTCAGGTTTAAGGAGATATATAGGCCGGTTTCCTGGACCACTTTCTCCCTCGTGTTTAGCCCCATTAGTATTGAGATTTTAAGACGTTCGGCCCATTAGTTTGACGATTTTAACACCTTTCGCCCCATTTCGTTGTCAATGTTAACCCTCTCACATCCTGACGCAATTTTTGAGCCTATTAGGGATACTTTAAAGCCTTTGTTACCGTCAGGGGTATCTATAAACCTTTAGTTTGTTTACTTCAACCTCTGCAGTTGTCTTTGAGTTAGTTGTGGGCAAAAAACTAATTTTGGAGAGGTAATTATAAGAGTGAGAGTAATCTATTTCTTATTGCTAATCTGGCAACCTCTGCGTCCTATGGTCGTGAGAGGGTTAAAACCTTTCCTGCCATAAGGGTGTCGATTATTTTCCTGGTGAGCGATAGCGAGCCTGAAATTTTAAGAGGAAACGGCCTTCGGCCGGGAAATTTTTCTATCGGAAAATTAAATACAAATTGATCTTGAAGGGGGTTCTAGGGGGTGTTTTTCTAAGTTTGATGGAGGTCTAGCTAGGAAACTAAGAAATAAAGGAATAAATACATTAATACATTAATAGACAAAAACAACATAGCCCATCTCTCCTATATATATCCCTTTTTGTTCGATATCGCTAATTTGTGTTTTATTCATGATTTTACGTTTGTTCCCTTACAACCATTTCTATTCAACTTATCCATTCATGTTATCCCATTCATGTTATCCCATTCATGTTATCCCATTCATGTTATCCCATTCATGTTATCCCATTCATGTTATCCCATTCATGTTATCCCCCTTCATGTTATCCCATTCATGTTATCCCATTCATGTTATCCCATTCATGTTATCCCATTCATGTTATCCCATTCATGTTATCCCATTCATGTTATCCAATTCATGTTATCCCATTCATGTTATCCCATTCATTACCGGTGCCGTCCTTCTAATTTGACTCTGACTACTATTAAGGGGGGTCACTGGCTATTTTTTTATCTGTCTCTCCTTTTCTCTCTTTCCGTGGCTTGTATCCATTCGGCCCCGTTCAGCTAACTGTTTTAAGACGTTTATCCCCATCCAGATGTCGATTTCGTCGGAGACATTTTTCTATCAAAAAATTTACAAATTTAGCTTTCTGTCAAAACAAAAATATATATATATATGCTGGCTCGCTACCGCTCGCCTGGAAAATATTGACACCTGGATAAGGGTAAACGTCTTAAAACAGTAGGCTGAATGGGACCGAATGGATACAATACAAAGAGAGAGAGAGAGAAAGAAAAAAAACCGAGGTGGGCTCCCTTAAACCATTGTACTCAGTTTTAATAGGGCCTCCAGCAATTATTAACAGGCTTCAAACTATCTCACTTAAACATGCACAAATTTATCTGGAAGGAAGGACTTGGGGGTATTTTTTCAAGCATGATGTAGGTCTAGGGAAAAAACAAAAACAAAAGTATAATAATAAATACCTAATTTTTGATATACTAAAATGTCCCCTTAACAACGTGAACACGTAATAAACTATCTAAAATCGTCTATTGATAGCCAGAATTGTAGTGAAGAATGCATCTCGGTCTACAACGCGAGTTAAGGGGAGGCAGACCGTTTTTATGGACCCCTTCTCCTTAATGTTTAGCCCCACTAGTGTTGAGATTATAAGACGTTCGGCCCATTAGTTTGGCAATTTTAACACCTTTCATCCCATTTCATTGTCAATTTTAAGACCTTTCGTGCCATTTAGGTGTCGATTATTTCCTGGCGAGCGATAGCGAGCCTGTAATTTCAAGAGGAACTGGCCTTCAGCCGGGACATATTTCTACCGAAAAATTTACAAATTTATCTTGAAGGGAGGTCTAGGGGGTGTTTTTCTAAGCTTGATGGAGGTCTAGGGAGGAAAAAAAAACAATAATTAATAGACCAAACAAACGGCCAGCCTCCCCTTAATTGAAAGATGATGACTCGCCGCCTCTCAAACGGCTATTGTTTACTTATCGGAGCCAACGATCGGATCCGGTACGATATATAATGCCTTGGGTTCTGTTGGTGGTGGAGGCTGGGTGGTCCTTCCTAAGTCGACTGTGGTGTGTGTGTGAGAGAGAGAGAGAGAGAGAGAGAGTTAGAGTGGGTGAGCGAGAGAGAGAGAGAGAGAGAGTTAGAGTGGGTGAGAGATAGAGAGATAGAGTGGGTGAGCGATAGAGAGTGAGAGTGGGTGAGCGAGAGAGAGAGAGAGAGATTGAGAGTGGCTGAGCGAGAGAGATAGTGTGTGTGTGTGTGTGTGTGAGAGAGAGAGAGAGAGAGAGAATGAGAGTGGGTGAGCTAGAGAGAGAGCGAGTGTTTGTGAATGTGAAAGAGTGTGATTATGTGTGTACAAAGGAGTACAAAGGAAATCAAGCAACAACAGGTCTAGTGACCCTTCTAGGTTGCTTGTCCTCCAAAACACTGAGGATCAAGTGTCCAAACAGTGGTTTAGAGTGGGTAAGGGAACATTGGAAAGGGAATTACTGCCCTGGAACTAATGTCCATGGCAGGAGTAGGGAGTTAGTAGAGGACAGATGGGTTAGTAACTGAGGGGGGGATAAAATAAAGTTATTCATTTACAAACGCAGTCAGTCGCGGGTTTAATGAGAGATATTTGTCTAGGCGGAGTTTAAATGAATCAACGGTGATGCAGTCTATAACGTTTCGGGGAAGCCCATTCCACAAGTTGACAACTCGATTGAAGAAGAAATTCTTAGATTCGTGCGAGTTAAAAGATTTACCAATATTTTTGCAACCATTTCCCCGCGTGTAATTAGATTGGTCGATAGTGAAGTACTTACTACAGTTCATATTGTCGATGCCTTTGATGATTTTGAACACTTGAATTAAGTCACCTCTTAATCTACGCTTGGTTAAAGGAAATAGATTTAATTCTCTAAGACGCTCTTCGTATGGTTTGTTCTTTAGGCTAGGTATCATTTTGGTAACTCTACGTTGAACTCGTTCTAGCTTGTTTATATCTTTTTGGTAATAAGGGCACCAGGATTGAACGCAGTATTCCAGAAGAGGGCGGACTAAGGAATTGTAAAGGGTTAGGATAACTTCTTTGGATTTATGCTCAAATGACCTGCCTATAAAGCCAATTATTTTGTTTGCCTTCTTAACAACTTCTGAACATTGTTGACTCGGTTTTAGGTTACTCGATATTGTTACTCCCAGATCGGTTTCTCTGTTTTACATTCTTAAGCTGAGTGCCATTCATCGAATAGTTTGCTTTCTCATTTAGGTATCCGACATGTAGTACTTTACATTTATCCTCATTGAAACTCATTTGCCAAATTTGGGCCCAACATGACAATTTATCTAGATTGTGTTGCATATCGTCAACTTGTTCTTTTGAGAGTACGCTATTTGCAATTTTTGTATCGTCAGCAAATTTTGAGATTGTACAAGTGAGACCCTCATCTATGTTGTTGATGTAAATTAGAAAGAGAATTGGTCCTAGTACCGATCCCTGGGGTACCCCGCTACTTACATTGGTCCATTTAGATGCCTTACCGTTTATGACTACCCTTTGCTTTCTGTTGCTGAGCCAATTTTCTATCCATTTCAACACACCGTCTTGTATTCCATGCGCTTTTAGTTTTAGCAGTAAACGTTTGTGGGGAACTTTGTCAAAGGCCTTTTGAAAATCAAGGTATATAATATCTACAGCTTTACTCTCATCGTAGAGGTTGAGGATATCGTGGAAGAAGTCTAAGAGGTTTGTTAAACAGGAACGTTTTTTACGAAAGCCGTGTTGAGTATCTTTAAGTATTTTATTTTCCTCTAAGTGATTTACGAGTCTGTCTCGTATGACCGTTTCTAGCATTTTACAAACAACTGAGGTTAAGCTAATTGGACGATAGTTACTGGGTAGGGATTTGCTGCCGTTTTTAAATATCGGTGTTATTTTGGCTAGCTTCCACTGATCAGGCATAGTTCCAGACTGCAAGGATTTATTGAATAGTAATGTCAGTGGTTTGGAGAGCTCATCCTTAGCTTCCTTTAGAACTCTAGGCGAGATTGTATCAGGTCCTGGCGTTTTATTTACCTTGAGTTTATCTAAACAATTCAATACTTCTCTCTCTGTAACGGTGATATTGCTTAGAACATGTGAATTATCAATCTGAATCGGCGATGGGGTAGGGATATCACTGAGGTCTTCTGTTGTAAAAACTGATGCAAAGAAGGTATTGAGGGCATTACTCATTTATACTTCGTCTTTGGTGTATTCTCCATTTTCATCGACTAACGGTCCAACAGTTGAAGTAACTACTTTTTTCTTTCTGATATAACTATAGGATTCTTTCGGGTTTGTTTTACTTTGATTCGCAATATGTAACTCTAAGGTCTTTTTACTCTGCTTATTTAACTTTTTGGCTTTGCGTCGTAGCTCTACAAATTTCACCCGTTCTTCGTCATTTTGTGAGGATTTTAATCTATCATTAGCAATTTTTTTAGCAAGCAGGCAGTTTGAAATATCTTTATTCCACCATTTGGGCTTATTATTATGGCCTGGACGCCGTATTTTCGATGGTATGCAGTCTTGCACTGCTTTTAGGTAAGTGGTTTCGAATAACTTCCAAGATGTATTTATGTCGTTATTGTTAATTAAAAAGCTCCAGTCAGTTTCTTTAAACATAGCTCTAAGTTTATGGAAGTTTGCTTTCTTGAAATTAGGGACTTTTTCGATGCTACTATTTGGTTCGTTACTAGTAAACTTTAAAGTGAAGTTATCGTACGATGGTCGCTGTTACTGAATTCATCACCAACATTCAAATTTTCTATCAATTCTTCTTTTGTTGCAAGTACAATGTCAAGAACGTTATTACCACGGGTCGGCGTTCGAACAAATTGATAAAGTGAACTCTCTTGCAAGTTCGTATACAAGTCATGTCCGGAGTGTGAAGTAAGAGTATCGCCCCACTTGGTCACAGGTAAATTAAAGTCGCCAAAAATTATGGTATCTTGTGAGTTACTTACATCTGCAATTTGTTCGTAAATTTCTCGGTCAGTTTGCACTGATTGAGCTGGAGGTCTGTATATTAACGCAAGTATTATTTTTGTACCTTTATTATTCTTTATTAGCACAAAAGATGTGTCGACGTTCACAATTTGAGGTTTTGACACGAGGGTCGGGTTAAGACTTTCTTTGATATAAAATAAAACGCCACCTCCATTTTTATTTATTCGGCTGTTCTCAAACATTACATAACCGGGAAGTGAATACTCTGCTAAAAAGTCTCTATCTTCTGTATTGAGCCAAGATTCTGTTATGCCAATCACATCATAATTTTCTGTAAACACTAGTTCCTCTAAATCTGAAAATTGATTGCGTATGCTACGAGCGTTTGCATAGAAAACCTTTAAAGTTGCGGTTTTAGAACTCTCAGAACGTTCTTTCTTCAAATTTTTGGTTCTGGTCGGATCTACAATTACATTCATGGCTGTCCTCGGTCCTCGGTCGTTATCCCTGGCGGTTTTGAATTTGGGTCGTGTTGGTGGAGCTTTATCCAAATTCGCGGTTCTTGACGGATTAGTATTTAATTCCTTTGTAGGTTGCCGTCCTCGCTGTCTTCGGTCCTCCTTCCTGGTTGTCCTGTGCTGAGTCGATTTCTTCTCCGAAAATCCGTCACCGCATCGTTGAGAAGACGCCCAAAACGTGCTGCTCCCACCTGGTTCAGATGAACTCCATCGTCCGAAAACAAATAGTCATCGTAGTAGAAATTGTCCCAGGTGTCGACGAATCCCACGTTCTCCTTCCTGCAGAGGTTTGCTAGACAACGATTTGTGCTGGTGGCTATGTTGTAAAATCGGCTCTCTACACCAAGCCGGGGGACGATTCCTGAGACGATGATCCTTGATGACTTCTCCTTAAACGACTTGATCAGCTGCTGGTACTTTAAAAGCAAATCTTCCGACCGGGTTTGCTGTACATCGTTGGATCCAACGTGGATGACGTACATTGTATTAGCAGGGGCCAGCTTTGATACTTCGTCAACTGCTGCAACTACGTCGTCCACACCACCACCAGGGATACAAAAACGCTTCCTGGTCTTAGGTGCCCTGGCGCAAAACTCTGTGAGCTGACCACGTATCATCGAGTCTCCCACGAGCCGACTTCTTCTATTTCCTCTTCGTCATCTGGGTCTGTGAGTATCTGGAAACGGTTTTGACACTCGGTAATCGGTATGTGTTTCCTGGTCTTGGGGCAAACGTTGTTCCTCACGACACGGAAGTTGTCTTGAGGGGGAAGAGAGTCACTATTTGTATCTTGAGTATCGGAAACATCAGCTGAAGTGGCTACTGTAGGCGTTGAATTGTTGGCAGTTGACGTTGGGGCGTTGGTGGCTGCTGGAGTTGCGGTGACAATTGAAGTTTGTGGTACTCCAACGTTGAGTGTTACAAACTCTTGGAGTGATTCCAGCTTCATGGTGAGGACGTTGATCTTGTTGTAGGCTTCATCTAATTTCACTGTAAAATTCTCTCGTTGCTGGCAGAGCCGGCAGACTTGAAAATCGACAGTAGCAAACATGGATTCACCAAACCTACCGGCGCAGTTCGCACAAGCGCGAGGCATGGTGACAGTCACTTTCTTCAGATCACTTCACTCACTTAAAAAACACTTCACTCACTTTAAAAACACTTCAATCACTTCAACCGAAAACAAATATGCTGAAATACGCAGAAATAGGTTATCAGGGGTGATAGCCTAACCGAAAACAAAAATGTTGAGATACGCAGAATTATGCTTCCAGGGGCGATAGCCTAACCAAGAGTTTTTTTTTTTTTTAAATTGAAATAGGCCTACGCAATAATAGGCTACCGGCGTTGAATAGCCTAACCGAAAATAATAAAATTGAAATTCGAAGAAATAGGCTACCAGGTGTGATAACTTAACCTTAAACAAATATATGTATAACAGAATATGTAACTAAATATACAATTCACCAAATAGAGATTATATAAAAATAAAGTGTGACTGCACACAAGGGGTTAATATACTGTGTCAACAGATGGCCCTGGTGTCGCTGTAGCCTAGTAAAGCAGTAGCCTACTCTTTTTAGATAAAAAAGTGTATCAGTCAAAGGTTATTACAAGATCGTGCAAGCAACAACTAAAATTACAGATATATACTGTATAGCTACAGTAGGATACTAAATACAATATCTACAAGAGTTAATAATAAAACAGATTGGCTGGCTATAGGCTAGGCTAGGTTTGGGTTAGGTTAAAAGCTTGGCAGGTTGGGTTAGGCTAGCCACCCTTAGCTTAAAGTAAAATCAGTCTGAGGAGAAAAAGTCAAGAATATAATTATCTAGGGGGAAAAGATAAATGAATGCACTTAAATTTGGTACAAAATTTGCTGGTATTTAATATGTATAATCCCCCAAAAAAGTTTGTTTACAAAATGGCGTCGGCGTTAGTCCCTGTAGGCAGGTTAGTTAGTAAACAATATTGTTTATTAGCAAATTAATATGCAAAGCTTTACTTACATACAAGGCAGTTAAATAGATACTTACTACAGTAGGTAATGGGTAAAATTAGGGGCTACGATTTTATATAAAATAGTAATAGGAGAGCGTTTGTTTACAAAGCAAAACAAAACAATAGATGGCGCTAGTGGCGCCCTGTCCGAGCAGGAGTCTTGTGATAAACACAAAGTTTATCAGTCAATACACAGCGAAATATCGTGCAGTGTTACTTACTAAGCTACAGGATGGTTAAACGTGCTCTTAACCACCTTTCATGCACAAGAATGAAGAGGATGAGTAGTTAATACTCAAATTATGATCGATATCGTGAGAGCGTTGACAGAGCGTCTGCAGCGTCTGGCGGTAGCACGGTGAGTCCTGTGAGTGTGTGTGTGTGTATGTGTGTGTGTGTGTGTCCTGCAAGAAGTTACAAGTAATAATTCGAATCTCGAAGCCCTTCCTGTGGAAATAAATATATTATAAATAGCACACTCCACTCATTACAGGGTGTGACAAACACTGCCTACGCTTTTCTTGAACCTGTAGTCTATGCTTGAACTAATCTATTGAATATATATTCATAACGTCTGAGAGAAGTTTGTTACAGATAAAGCAGATTTTAGAATGTGAAATAGTGTCCGTCTATGCACCTTCGATTTTAACTTGAAAGTTTCCGCACATACTATTGATGATTTTTAACTTTTACTGCGAGAGATATAATATATATATATATATATATATATATATATATATATATAGAGAGAGAGAGAGACAGAAAGAGAGAGAAGGGGAGGGGGGTGCAAGAGGATCTCAAGAGGTCTGCCTGAAGAGCGGAGAGTGTGTGTGTGGTGTGTGTGTGTGTGTGTGTTGACTGTAGGCAGAGAACCACACCCACACTCCCGCAAGCAAGCAAGCAAGCAAGGAGTCAAGCAAGGAGTTAAGCAACCAGATAGATGATCAAGCTAAACAGGAAGCAAACACATAAAACAAGGTCGATTTTAAAACCAGAAAGCAGACAAAAGCCTTACTATAACAAAATAATAATTACATCAAAGCAGACAAAACCCTTACTATAACAAAATAATAATTACATCAAAGCAGACAAAAGCCTTACTATAACAAAATAATAATTACATCAAAGCAGACAAAAGCCTTACTATAACAAAATAATAATTACATCAAAAAATCGACCAAAAAGTGAACCATCCGATGGTTCATTTTTTGGTCGATTTTTTAATGTAATTAATATTTTGTTATATTCCTCCCTTGACCTCCATCAAACTTAAAAAAAACATCCATTAGATCACCCTTCTAGATTATTTTGTAAATTTTTCGGTAGAAAAATTTCCCGGGCCAAAGGCTGGTTCTTCCAACATTACGGGCTCACTATCGTTCGCCATGGAAACAATCGACACCTAAATAGCATGAAAGGTCTAAATATTGACGACGAAATGGGGCGAAAAGTTTTAAAATCGACAAACTAATGGGGCGAACGTATTAAAATCTGAAGACTAATGTGGCTAAACATGAGGGAGAAAGGGGTCTAGAAAAACAACCAATCTCCCCCTAAGCAGATAAGCAAGAAAATAGACATACACAAAGAAGCAAGACTTTATTATGCATGCAGTCAATCATACATTAGTAAATACAAACACACAGTCGTATATACATGCATACCTATGTAGCGGAATGACTATTAACAGCAGGGATAGAAACACACCCACAGAGAGAGAGAGAGAGAGAGAGAGAGAGAGAGAGAGAGAGATGTGACTATATTTGATAAGATGACTAGTAAGACTATACAAAGAAGGTAATATGAACATACAGACAGACAGACAGACAGACAGACAACCTCAATACAGCCAATCAGGATAAAGTACATTTAAATTCAATTCAATTTAAGGGGGAAAGGGTTTATTCAACAGTCTTATTTGTTTATTTATATATATCTGTGTTTATTGTTCTAGTTTCCTCCCTAGACTTCTATCAAACTTTAAAAAACATCCCCAAGATCTCCCTTGAAGATAAATGTGTATATTTTTAGGTAAAACTATGTCCAGGCCGAAGGCCGGCTCCTCCTAAATTATACTCTCCATCGCTCGCCAGGAAAAAAATCGACACCTAAATTGTACGACAGGTCTTAATATTGGCAAATAAATGAGGCGCAAAGTCTTACAATCGACAAACTAATGGGGCGAACGTCTTAAAATCTCAAAACTAAAGGGTCAAAATATGAGGGAGAAGGGAAGCCAGAAAAAACAACCATTCCCCCTTTACTCATTCAAAAAATAATGGTTATGCAAATATAGATTCCTCAACGACTGGAAAGCTTACAGTGCCATAAATGCAAGATTGGAGAAAATAGATCTTCATATTAAAATAGTTTTAATATGAATATAATTTTTCCACATTACATATGTGTGTTTTCTCTATCTATCTATCTATTGCCTGACGCCGTGATCCCCGAAGGGGTGGCCACGAACGAACCGCCCCCATGCACCTCTGTCCCCAGTCAGTCGACGCCCCTCCCCCCAACCAGCACCACCTTCGTTCATGTACTTCCTCACTGTGTGTTTTGCTTTGGATAATATAATACGACACAGCATATTGTGTAGACAATTGGCACATTACAAACGAAAACATAAAAATTAATGGTCTAAGCAATTAAGTAACACCCCGTTCTTAACATTAATCATCAATTACAAACCCCAATGCACTTGAATAAATAATGAAATACTTGAAATAATACTGAAACAGAGATCGTTAGTAAATTACCATATCCATTATATTCATATGTTTCAACCTGCAAAGTAGCAAAATTGTTTAATGTTAATATGTTTATTTGATCACTGCCATTATACAGTGTACATTAAGGGACCCCACCTCACTTAGTTTTATCTTTCTCTCCCTCTCTCTTTGGCTTGTATCCATTCGGCCCTATTCAGCCTACTGTTCTAAGAGTTTATCCCCATACAGGTGTCAATGTTTTCCTGGTGAGCGGTAGCGAGCCATCATATATATATTTTTGTTTTGACAGCAAGCTACATTTTTACATTTTTCGATAGAAAAATGGCTCCGGCGAAGCCTGATTTCTCCATACAATGCTGGCTCACAATCTCTCACCAGGAACAAATCGACACCTGGATGGGGATAAACGTCTTAAAACAGTTGGCTGAATGGAGCCAAATGGATACAAGCCATGGAAAGAGAGAAAAGGAGAGCGAAAAAAAACCGGTCACCCCCCTTAACATTTGCTAACATTAGCTATTAATATTATTCGTCGGTGTTTAAGGGGAGTCACCGGCTTTTTTTCTCTCTTCTTTTCTCTTTCTCTAGGTTGTATCCATTCGGCCCCATTCAGCTAACTGTATTAAGACGTTTATCCCCATCCAGGTGTCGAATTCTTCCTGGCGAGCGATAGCGAACCAGCATTGTGTATGGAGAAATCCGGCTTCGTGGGAAATATTTTTCTATCGAAAAATGTACAAATTTAGCTTGCTATCAAAACAAAAATATATATATGCTGGCTCGCTACCGCTCGCCAGGAAAATATTTACACCTGTAAACGTCTTAAAACATTAGGCTGAATGGGGCCGAATAGATAATAGCCAAAAGGAGAGGGGGAAACAGAGAAAAAAGCGAGGTGCGTTCCCTTAAGGGGGTAGGATATACTGTATTTTTGTGTATAATTATATATTTATTTATTATTTTCCTCGCTAGACATCCATCAAGATTTAAAAAAAAAATTGACCCACTTCAAAATATATTTGTACATTCTTCGGTAGAAAAATGTTCCTTCCGAAAGCCGATCCTCCTAAAATTAAAAGCTCGCTATCGCTTGCCAAGCACAAATCGACGCCTAAATGGCACTAAACTAAAGATCATATTATTAACAAAGAAATTGGTCGAAAGGTTTTAAAATCACCAAGCTAATGGAAAGAACGTTATAAAATTTCAAAACTAATGGGGCTAAACATGAGGGAGAAGGGATAAAACCAACCATCCCCCCTTAATGCATAAAATAAGCTAAGCATTAACATCTCTCACTGTCCAGATTAAATCAATTCAATATAATTCACTGTGACTGAAATCGGCCTCTATGAAAAACTAGATTATACCGTACACTGCATTATATATTAGTATTAAAACACTTTATAGGTGAAGGAATATATATATATATATATATTTTTTTTTTTTTTTTTTTTTTATAAACTGTAAAGGTATTTTTTGTGTCCATTCTTTCAAACGTTTGTTTTTCGTTTAGTAATTACAAAAACGCATTTAAACATTAATTTCACGATTTAGTTAGTCTGTAGTTAGTGTGATATATTTGAATAATGTTATTACAAAAAAATTAACGAGATGTATTTTGTTGACGAATGTGTTATAATAAATGCGTTAATAGTAGTAAAATGTAAGCAACCCGAATATATTTCATTTGGTCTGTGTTTGTCTATAATTATTTATTTTTCGTTTTCTCGCTAGACCTCCATCAAGCTATAAAATATACATTCCCTAGACCCCGTTTCAAGATAAATTTGTACATTTTTTCGGTAGAATAATGTCCCGGCCGAAGGTCGGTTCCACTTTAAATTACAGGCTCGCTGTCGCTCGCCAGGGAAAAAATCGACACCTAAATGGCACGAAAGTTCTTAAAATTGACAACAGAATGCGGTGATTTTTTTTTAAATTGCCAAACTAATGGGCCGAACGTGTTATAATCTCAAAACAAATAGGGCTTAACACGAGTGAGAAAGAGGACCAGAAAAACGACCCATCTCCCCTTAAAATAGTTCGAAGATTCAATACAGCCCGAAACAGCTTCGAAAATATCAGCATTATTGACCGCGACTGTACATGAATATAAGATGTAGAATTTGTGTACGTGAATGAGGGAGACAAAAGGCAAAGCTACCTGCAATAAGTGTCCACTCCCCCCCCCCCGCCCCCAGGTTTAAATATTGATAGCGAACCAATAAGTAAGGTACAGTCGGATACCATAGTACCTAGCCCACTCAGGAAAATTCGTGGTCCCCTTATGTTTTTCTCTATGCAATTATATCTATACGGATTTAAATTCAGATCAAACTTGCTTTTCAATAAATAGTATATATATAATTTTGTAGTTGATTTATAGCAAATTATATTCTTAAAATCGTTTCCAGAGATATGCTTCAATAACTAGAAATAGGTGAAGTCCCGGAATTTGTATACGTGGGCTAGAGACTATGGTATCCGAGTGTACCTTAGTAGGTAATTGCATATATAGATTCAATATATTATTTCCTTTCCGCTATATGGTGAATAGAAATAGATATGCATAGTGACAAGCACATGCATTCCTAGATAAATATAGATGGATAACTGCATAGATTTGTGTACACGTAACTTAGCTGACTCCTAACCCAATATCTTTAATAGGCAAATATATCTTGGACTGTCAGAGCACCCAGAGCCCTCATAGAGAGAAAGAGAGAGAGATTGATTGATAGATAATTAGATACATCGATATAAATGTATCAAAATACATTATGAAAAATATAAGCATATGACAAAAAAGCAAAAACACAGTCACAGATTGGAATTAACGAATGCATAGATAGATATAAACAGACCAGAATAACAGGCTAAAATATAAGACTGTCTAAGATAGATATAAACGTCATTTATCTCACT